>JAURSC010000181.1:0-53006 GCA_030788265.1 Drosophila americana | reverse complement strand
TTTGTTTATCAAGATATCTTGACATATGTCAAAACCAGCTGGATCGGACCACTGTTTCATATAGCTGACATAGGAACGATCGGTCGAAATTTAAGTTTTTGTATGAAAAAACATTTTGTTCATCAAGATTTTGATCAAACTCGGCATTATTAGTTTTACTATGCTCTTAATATATATGCAATCCTAATCAGTTCGGACCAATATATCATATAGCTGCCATAGCAGCTAGATATCTGACATATGTCAAAAACCAGCTGATCGGACCACTGTTTCATATAGCTGCCATAGAAACGATCGGTCCAAAAATTAAGTTTTTGTATGAAAAAACATTTTGTTTATCAAGATATCTTGACATATGTCAAAACCAGCTGGATCGGACCACTGTTTCATATAGCTGCCATAGGAACGTCGGTCGAAAATTAAGTTTTGTATGAAAAAACATTGTGTTCCAAGATTTCTTGACATATGTCAAAACCGTGGATCGGACTACTGTTTCATATAGCTGTCATAGGAACGATCGGTAGAAAATTAAGTTTTTATATGAAAAAACATTTTGTTCATCAAGATATCTTGACCAAACTAGGCAACTTTAGTTTACTAAGCTCCTCATATATATGCAAAATCCTATTAAGATCGGACCACTAAATCATATAGCTGCCATAGGAACGATCGGTCGAAAATTAAGTTTTTGTATGAAAGAACATTTTGTTTATCAAGATATCTTGACATATGTCAAAACCAGCTGGATCGGACCCACTGTTTCATATAGCTGTCATAGGAAACGATCGGTTAGAAAATTAAGTTTTTATATGAAAAAACATTTTGTTCATCAAGATATCTTGACCAAACTAGGAAACTATTAGTTTAACTAATCTCCTCATATATATGCAAATCCTATTAAGATCTGACCACTAAATCATATAGCTGCCATAGAAACGATCGGTCGAAAATTAAGTTTTTGTATGAAAAAACATTTTGTTCCCAAGATTTCTTGACATATGTCAAAACCAGTTGGCTTCGGACCCTGTTTCATATAGCTGTCATAGGAACGATCGGTTAGAAAATAAGTTTTTATATGAAAAAACATTTTTTCATCAAGATATCTTGACCAAACTAGGCAACTTTTAGTTTACTAAGCTCCTCATATATATGCAAAATCCTATTAGATCGGACCACTAAATCATATAGCTGCCAAGGAAAGATCGGTCGAAAATACGTTGTTATATAAAAAACACAATTGTTTTCAAGATATCTTGAAACTTCTGCATTAATTAGTTTTACTTTACTCCTCATATAAGGCAAAATCCTATTAAGTTCGGACAACTATATCATATAGCTGCCATAGGAACGATCGGCCGAAAATTAAGTTTTTGTATGAAAAAACATTTTGTTTATCAAGATATCTTGACATTGTCAAAACCAGCTGGATCTGGACCACTGTTTCATATAGCTGCCATAGGAACGATCGATCGAAAATTAAGTTTTTGTATGAAGGACATTTGTTTATCAAGATATCTTGACATATGTCAAAACCAGCTGGATCGGCCACTGTTTCATATAGCTGACATAGGAACGATGGTCGATTTTAAGTTTTTGTACGAATAAACATTTTGTTCACCAAGATATCTTGACAATCTAGGCAACTATGATTTTTACTAAGCTCCTCATATATATGCAAAATCATATTAAGATCGGACCACTATATCAAATAGCTGCCATAGGAACGATCGTCGAAAATTAAGTTTTTGTATGAAAAAACATTTGTTCATCAAGATATCTTGACCAACTAGGCAACTATTAGTTTTACTAAGCTTCATATATATGCAAAATCCTATTAAGTTCGGACCAATATATCATATAGCGCCATAGGAACGAATGGCCGAAATTAAGCTTTTGTATGAAAAAACATTTTGTTTATCAAGATTTCTTGACATATGTCAAACCGCTGGATCGGACCACTGTTTCATATAGCTGACATAGGAACGATCGGTCGAAATTAAGTTTTTGTATGAATAAACATTTTGTTCACCAAGATATCTTGCCCAATCTAGGCAACTATGATTTTTACTAAGCTCTTCATATATATGCAAAACATATTAAGAATGGACTACTATATCAAATAGCTGCCATAGGAACGATCGGTCGAAAATTAAGTTTTTGTATGAAAAAACATTTTGTTCATCAAGATATCTTGACATATGTCAAAACCACTGGATCGGACCACTGTTCATATAGCTGCCATAGGAACGATCGGCCGAAAATTAAGTTTTTGTATGAAAAAACATTTGTTTTCAAGATAACTTGACATATGTCAAACCAGCTGGATCGGACCACTGTTCATATAGCTGCCATAGGAACGATCGGTCGAAAATTATGTTTTTGTATGAAAAAACATTTGTTCATCAAGATATCTTGACCAAACTAGGCAACTATTAGTTTAAACTCAGCTCCTCATATATATGCAAAATCCTATTAAGATCTGACCACTAAATCATATAGCTGCCATAGGCACGATCGGTCGAAATTTAAGTTTTTGTATGAAAAAACATTTTGTTTAATCAAGATATTTTGATCAAACTCGGCATTTATTAGTTTTACTATGCTCTTATATATATGCAATCCTAATCAGTTCGGACCAATATATCATATAGCTGCCATAGCAGCTAGATATCTTGACATATGTCAAAACCAGCTGGATCGGACCACTGTTTCATATAGCTGCCATAGGAACGATCGGCCCGAAAATTAAGTTTTTGTATGAAAACATTTTGTTTATCAAGATATCTTGACATATGTCAAAACCAGGTGGATCGGACCACTGCTTCATATAGCTGCCATAGGCAACGATGGTCGAAAATTAAGTTTTGTATAAAAAAACATTTTGTTCATCAAGATATCTTGACCAAACTAGGCAACTTTTAGTGTTACTATGTTCCTCATATATGCAAAATCCTATTAAGATCGGACCACTAAATCATATAGCTGCCATAGGATCGATCGGTCGAAAATTAAGTTTTGAATGAAAAAACATTTGTTTATCAAGATATCTTGACATATGTCAAAATCAGCTGGATCGGACCACTGTTTCATATAGCTGACATATGACCGATCGGTCGAAAATGAAGTTTTTGTATGAATAAACATTTTGTTCACCAAGATATCTTGACCAATCTAGGCAACTATGAGTTTTACTAAGCTCCTCATATATAGGCAAAATCATATTAAGATCGGACCACTATATCATATAGCTGCCATAGGAACGATCGGTCGAAAATTAAGTTTTTTTATGAAAAAACATTTTGTTCATCAAGATATCTTGACCAAACTAAGCAACTATTAGTTTTACTAAGCTCCTCATATATATGCAAAATCCGATTATGTTCGGACCACTATATCATATAGCTGCCATAGGAACGATCGGCCGAAAATTAAGTTTTGTATGAAAAAACATTTTGTTATCAAGATATCTTGACATATGTCAAAACCAGCTGGATCGGACCACTGTTTCATATAGCTGCCATAGGAACGATCGGTCGAAAATTAAGTTTTTGTATGAATAAACAGTTTGTTCACCAAGATATCTTGACCATTCTAGGCAACTATGAGTTTTACTAAGCTCCTCATATATATGCAAAATCATATTAAGATCGGACCACTATATCATATAGCTGCCATAGGAATGATCAGTCGAAAATTAAGTTTTTTATGAAAAAACATTTTGTTCATCAAGATATCTTGACCAAATAGGCAACTATTAGTTTTTACTAAGCTTCTCATATATATGCAAAATCCTATTAAGTTCCGACCACTATATCATATAGCTGCCATAGGAACGACGGCCGAAAATTAAGTTATTGTATGAAAAAACATTTTGTTTATCAAGATATCTTGACATATGTCAAAACCAGCTGGATCGGACCACTGTTTCATATAGCTGCCATAGGAACGATCGGTCGAAAATTAAGTTTTTGTATGAAAAAACATTTTGTTCATCAAGATATCTTGACCAAACTAGGCAACTATTAGTTTTACTAAGCTCCTCATATATATGCAAAATCCTATTAAGATCTGACCACTAAATCATTAAGCTGCCATAGGAACGTTTGGTCGAAATTTAAGTTTTCGTATGAAAAATCATTTTGTTCATCAAGATATTTTGATCAAACTCGGCATTTATTAGTTTTACTATGCTCTTTATATAAATTCAAAATCCTATTCAGATCGGACCAATATATCATATAACTGCCATAGGAACGATCGGTCGAAAATTAAGTTGTTATATAAAAAAAACAATTTGTTTTTCAAGATATCTTGACCAACCTCGGCATTAATTAGTTTTACTTTACTTCTCATATATAGGCAAAATCCTATTAAGTTCGGACCACTCTATCATATAGCTGCCATAGGAACGATCGGCCGAAAATTAAGTTTTTGTATGAAAAAACATTTTGTTTATCAACATATCTTGACATATGTCAAAACCAGGTGGATCGGACCACTGTTTCATATAGCTGCCATAGGAACGATCGGTCGAAAATTAAGTTTTTGTATGAAAAAACATTTTGTTCATCAAGATATCTTGACCAAACTAGGCAACTTTTAGTTTTACTAAGCTCCTCATATATATGCAAAATCTTATTAAGATCGGACCACTAAATCATATAGCTGCCATAGGAACGATCGGTCGAAATTAAGTTTTTGTATGAAAAAACATTTGGTTTATCAAGATATCTTGACATATGTCAAAACCAGCTGGATTGGACCACTGTTTTTTATAGCTGCCATAGGAACGATCGGTCGAAAATTAAGTTTTTGTATGAAAAAACATTTTGTTATTAAACTAGGCAACTATAAGTTTTACTAATCTCCTCATATATAGGCCAAAATCCTATTAAGTTCGGACCACTATATCATATAGCTGCCATAGGAACGATCGGCCGAAAATTAAGTTGTTGTATAAAAAAAACATTTTGTTTTTCAAGATATCTTGACCAACCTCGGCATTAATTAGTTTTACTTTACTCCTCATATATAGGCAAATCATATTAATATCGGACCACTATATCATATAGCTGCCATAGGATCGATCGGTCGAAAATTAAGTTTTTGAATGAAAAAACATTTTGTTTATCAAGATATCTTGACATATGTCAAAATCAGCTGGATCGGACCACTGTTTCATATAGCTGACATATGACCGATCGGTCGAAAATTAAGTTTTTGTATGAATAAACATTTTGTTCACCAAGATATCTTGACCAATATAGGCAACTATGAGTTTTACTAAGCTCCTCATATATATGCAAAATCATATTAAGATCGGACCACGATATCATATAGCTGCCATAGGAACGATCGGTCGAAAATTAAGTTTTGTATGAAAAAACATTTTGTTCATCAAGATATCTTGACCAAACTAGGCAACTATTAGTTTTACTAAGCTCCTCATATATAGGCAAAATCCTATTAAGTTCGGACCACTATATCATATAGCTGCCATAGGAACGATCGGCCGAAAATTAATTTTTTGTATGAAAAAACATTTTGTTATCAAGATATCTTGACATATGTCAAAACCAGCTGGATCGGACCACTGTTTCATATAGCTGCCATAGGAACGATCGGCCGAAAATTAAGTTTTTGTATGAAAAACATTTTGTTCACCAAAATATCTTGACCAATCTAGGCAACTATGAGTTTTACTAAGCTCCTCATATATATACAAAATCATATTAAGATCGGACCACTATATCATATAGCTGCCATAGGAACGATCGGTCGAAAATTAAGTTTTTGTATGAAAAAACATTTTGTTCATCAAGATATCTTGACCAAACTAGGCAACTATTAGTTTTACTAAGCTCTCATATATATGCAAAATCCTATTAAGATCGGACCACTAAATTATATAGCTGCCATAGGAACGATCGGTCAAAATTTTTGTATGAAAAAACATTTTGTTCATCAAGATATTTGGATCAAACTCGGCATTTATTAGTTTTACTATGCTCTTTATATAAATTCAAAATCCTATTCAGATCGGACCAATATATCATATAGCTGCCATAGGAACGATCGGTCGAAAATTAAGTTGTTATATAAAAAAAACATTTTGTTTTTCAAGATATCTTGACCAACCTCGGCATTAGTTAGTTTTACTTTACTCCTCATATATCATATAGCTGCCATAGGAACGATCGGTCGAAAATTAAGTTTTAGTATGAAAAAACATTTTGTTTATCAAGATATCTTGACATATGTCAAAACCAGCTGGATCGGACCACTGTTTCATATAGCTGCCATAGGAACGATCGGCTGAAAATTAAGTTTTTGTATGAATAAACATTTTGTTCACCAAGATATCTTGACCAATCTAGGCAACTATGAGTGTTACTAAGCTCCTCATATATATGCAAAATCATATTAAGATCGGACCACTATATCATATAGCTGCCATAGGAACGATCGGTCGAAAATTAAGTTTTTGTATGATAAACATTTTGTTCACCAAGATATCTTGACCAAACTAGGCAACTATTAGTTTTACTAAGCTCCTCATATATATGCAAAATCCTATTAAGTTCGGACCACTATATCATATAGCTGCCATAGGAACGATCGGCCGAAAATTAAGTTTTGTATGAAAAAACATTTTGTTTCTCAAGATATCTTGACCAACCTCGGCATTAATTAGTTTTACTTTACTCCTCATATATAGGCAAAATCATATTAATATCGGACCACTATATCATATGGCTGCCATAGAAACGATCGGCCGAAAATTAAGTTTTTGTATGAAAAAACATTTTGTTTATCTAGATATCTTGACATATGTCAAAACCAGCTGGATCGGACCACTGTTTCATATAGCTGTCATAGGAACGATCGGCCGAAAATAAAGTTTTGTATGAAAAAACATTTTGTTTCTCAAGATATCTTACCAACCTCGGCATTAATTAGTTTTACTTTACTCCTCATATATAGGCAAAATCATATTAATATCGGACCACTATATCATATAGCTGCCATAGGAACGATCGGTCGAAAATTAAGTTGTTATATAAAAAAAAACATTTTGTTTTTCAAGATATCTTGACCAACCTCGGCATTAGCTAGTTTACTTTACTCCTCATATATCATATAGCTGCCATAGGAACGATCGGTCGAAAATTAAGTTTAGTATGAAAAAACATTTTGTTTATCAAGATATCTTGACATATGTCAAACCAGCTGGATCGGACCACTGTTTCATATAGCTGCCATAGGAACGATCGGTCGAAAATTAAGTTTTTGTATGAAAAAACATTTTGTTTATCAAGATATCTTGACATATGTCAAAACCAGCTGGATCGGACCACTGTTTCATATAGCTGCCATAGGAACGATCGGCTGAAAATTAAGTTTTTGTATGAATAAACATTTTGTTCACCAAGATATCTTGACCAATCTAGGCAACTATGAGTTTTACTAAGCTCCTCATATATATGCAAAATCATATTAAGATCGGACCACTATAACATATAGCTGCCATAGGAACGATCGGTCGAAAATTAAGTTTTTGTTTGAATAAACATTTTGTTCACCAAGATATCTTGACCAAACTAGGCAACTATTAGTTTTACTAAGCTCCTCATATATATGCAAAATCCTATTAAGTTCGGACCACTATATCATATAGCTGCCATAGGAACGATCGGCCGAAAATTAAGTTTTTGTATGAAAAAACATTTTGTTTCTCAAGATATCTTGACCAACCTCGGCATTAATTAGTTTTACTTTACTCCTCATATATAGGCAAAATCATATTAATATCGGACCACTATATCATATGGCTGCCATAGGAACGATCGGCCGAAAAGTAAGTTTTTGTATGAAAAACATTTTGTTTATCAAGATATCTTGACATATGTCAAAACCAGCTGGATCAGACCTCTGTTTCATATAGCTGCCATAGGAACGATCGGCCGAAAATAAAGTTTTTGTATGAAAAAACATTTTGTTTCTCAAGATATCTTTACCAACCTCGGCATTAATTAGTTTTACTTTACTCCTCATATATAGGCAAAATCATATTATATCGGACCACTATATCATATAGCTGCCATAGGAACGATCGGTCGAAAATTAAGTTTTAGTATGAAAAAACATTTTGTTTATCAAGATATCTTGACATATGTCAAAACCAGCTGGATCGGACCACTGTTTCATATAGCTGCCATAGGAACGATCGGTCGAAAATTAAGTTTTTGTATGAAAAATCATTTTGTTTATCAAGATATCTTGACATATGTCAAAACCAGCTGGATCGGACCACTGTTTCATATAGCTGCCATAGGAACGATCGGTCGAAAATTAAGTTTTTGTATGAAAAAACATTTTGTTCATCAAGATATCTTGTTCAAACTAGGCAACTTTTAGTTTTCCTAAGCTCCTCATATATATGCAAAATCCTATTAAGATCGGACCACTAAATCATATAGCTGCCATAGGAACGATCGGTCGAAAATTAAGTTTTTGTATGAAAAAACATTTTGTTTATCAAGATATCTTGACATATGTCAAACCAGCTGGATTGGACCACTGTTTCATATAGCTGCCATAGGAACGATCGGTCGAAAATTATGTTTTTGTATGAAAAACATTTGTTTATCAAGATATCTTGACCAAACTAGGCAACTATTAGTTATACTAAGCTCCTCATATATATGCAAAATCCTATTAAGATCGGACCACTAAATCATATAGCTGTCATAGGAACGATCGGTCGAAAATTTTTGTATGAAAAAACATTTTGTTCATCAAGATATTTTGATCAAACTCGGCATTTATTAGTTTTACTATGCTCTTTATATAAATTCAAAATCCTATCAGATCGGACCAATATATCATATAGCTGCCATAGGAACGATCGGTCGAAAATTAAGTTGTTATATAAAAAAAACATTTTGTTTTTCAAGATATCTTGACCAACCTCGGCATTAATTAGTTTTACTTTACTCCTCATATATAGGAAAAAACATATTAATATCGGACCACTATATCATATAGCTGCCATAGGAACGATCGGTCGAATATTAAGTTTTTGTATGAAAAAACATTTTGTTTATCAAGATATCTTGACATATGTCAAAACCAGCTGGATCGGACCACTGTTTCATATAGCTGCCATAGGAACGATCGATCGAAAATTAACATGTTTTGTTTATGACATATGTTGTAGTAGGGCGTCCGCAGGGCTTCCAGGTGAACTTTTACAAAATGAATTGTCGTTGGGGGAGCGTTTCTGCTCTGCACAAATTTAACTCAGGTTTGAAAGAAAAACACGTTTTGTTCGCTTGAAGGTTATTTTCATCTATTCTATTTTTTCAGAGTACATTACAAGAGTACCTACAAGTGTATTAGTATAAGTGTGGTGAAATTTCAGTACATGTTCCATGTACTGGTTCCGGAGTTACATGGCGGTTGGATGACGACTGTCGGATACACTTCTTGTGTGAACATGCCGCCCGCCTTGCAGTATTGCAAAAAGAAAAAGGGAGCGGGACGTGGCTCTGTTCCTACTATTGAGCACAGGAGCTGGACAATATCCACCCAAAGACCGTGTTTTGGGCCAGTGGTGCGCCGCCAAGACTCGGCAGGACGCCTTGGAGAATTAAATCCGGATATATATCCGAGCCCAAAACCAGATTGGAGATTTCCGGTTGGAACCAGCGATCGTCTGCCAATCGAATGTTGGTGAAGGGCTCGTTCAGTTCCTCGCTGACGGGCTTCGTTGGAGTTTGATACCGGAGATTTGGCATCACTTGCAGGATGACCTCTCGCTGGAAGCTAGAGGTCCTAGAGCTTATTGAAGCCGAGCAAGCGTTGTCTTTACCGACGCGGGTGACGGATAGCCCGGAGGCCTTTGCCAAGGATGCGTCGATAAGACTTACCGGACAGCACGGGTCTAAAAGTGCCCGAGTGTCGCGGGTCGCCTTGCCGTTTCCGAGTCGGATGATTGCTCTCGGGAGCACGGTTGTCCTTTTGTGTTCCATTAATGATGATAAGGAGATGGAACCAGCGGATGAAGGCGTCGCGCTTGGGCCTTGGTGCTGCGCCTTGTCTGGGATCGCTCTGGAGATGGCATGCGACGCGCTTCTTGCAAATGAAGCAAGGTGTGATGGTCGCCCTGGCACTTGCGGTACTTGTCCTTGCGGCGACATGACTCCCCGGAATGTTGGTGAGCCAGGCAGTTTGGGCAGTATTTATTGACTAGAACTGCTCGGAGTCTCTTCTCTGGAGATAGCCGCATGAACCGCTGGCACTTGCGCAGCGCGTGGACTTCTCGGCAAACTCGGCATCGGAACGATTCCGTTGCCGGTCGGCTCTTGGATCGGCCTTGTTGTTGGCGTGGAGACATCGTGCTGTTACGTGAAGAATGTGAAAAAAAACATAGTAGACATTACTGATGCGGCTTTATACGGATGGTCCGCAGACCTATGGATCTAGGATTCTAGTCTTTACTGGAAATTTTACTGGATGGAAAATGGAGACTAGATTCTATCGGGAGCAGGATCAGCTTAGAGATAGGTCTCTTGGAGACACCTCGGGCTGTTAAGACGTCGACCACTCGGACTCTTTGGTCGTCGCCAGGATAGGTCGTTTGGATTCGACCTAGACGCCAGTCATTAACTGGAAGATTATCTTCTTTAATAATGACTAGGTCGTCCCGTTGTAAGTCTCGCGTTGGAGTTTGCCATTTGTTTCTTTTGTGTAACTCTAAAAGATACTCATGTTTCCAACGGAGACAGAACTGTTGTTGCAAAGCCTTCAAGCGCTGCCAGCGGTTGATGATGGACGCGGCGTTTTCCTTGATCTCTGGCTCTGTGGCGGAAAGTAGAGGACCCCCGACTAGAAAATGACCGGGAGTCAGAGCTAGGAGATCAGTAGGATCTTCCGACATTGGAGATATCGGTCTTGAATTCAGGCATGCTTCAACTTTGGATAGGAGCGTGGAAAGCTCTTCGAAGGTGTATTTGGAGGTCGATGTAGATTTATAAAATAGATTTTTGAAACTCTTTACACCTGCCTCCCACAGGCCACCCATATGCGGTGCACTAGGAGGGTTGAAGTGCCAGGACAGTTTCGGGAGACTGTAAGTGGCCTGGAGTTGAGTCTTAAGCGCTTCTACAAAATCGCGCGAGAGGACTTTGGCCGCTCCGACGAAGGTTTTGCCGTTGTCGGAATGCATTTGACTTGGGCACCCTCGTCGTGCCACAAATCTTGCAAATGCCGCTAGGAATTTTTCTGTGGTCAGGTCAGATGTAGCTTCTAGGTGGATGGCTTTGGTGCTGAAGCACACAAAGACGCACACGTAGCCTTTCGTAATAAGACAGGCTCGACCTGTGTAATTTTTTACATCGAAGGGGCCTGCAAAATCGACTCCTGTGTGAGTGAACGGTCGAGAGAATGTGACTCTCTCCACAGGCAAGTCGCCCATGAGCTGCGTTTGCAATTTCTTTTTTGGATGACGCAGATTTTGCAGGAATGAATTGTGGATTTGACCAACACCTTTAGCTTTGGAATCCAGTACTGTGATCGTATTAAACGCATCATGAGCTGGTTGCCTCCATGCAAGGATATAAGATGGGTGAAAGCGGTCAAGAGACGCGAATATGCACATGTGTATGGCAGTATGATTGGATGCCGCTCATCGTAGCCGAGTGCTTCGGCCGCTCTTACACGACCACATGCTCGAATAATTCCCTTAGCATCTAAAAAGGGGTTCAAATTAAGGATTTTGCTGGAAGTGAGCTTTTTTCGTGCTCAAGCAAGTGTACTCTGACGAGTATGCTTGTCTCTGGGTCAGGAGAATGAGTTTTTCTTTTGCATAAGAAATCTCGTTGCTGTCAATTTCAATAATTGACGGGAGCGACAATCGTTTGCAACGCTTGAAGAAGCGATAGATGTAGGCTAACACTCGCAGGGCTCGATCGAACTTGGAGAAGCGCTCGAGGAAAGAAAATGAGGGAGCCGTGTTTACGAGGTTTACCTTAATCGTACGTTGCTCTATTGTCGTATCTGGGAGGGGATCTGAAGGAATGGGCCATTGGTTCTGAGGTAGGCGTAACCATTCTGGCCCGTGCCACCACAGCTCATTGTTGAGTAACGCTTGTGGTGGGGCACCTCTGCTCGCTAGGTCCGCTGGATTGTACTCGGATCGTACATGGGACCATTTATTGGAGTCGGTGGCCTGAGTAATTTTTGCGACTCTGTTTGCTACAAAGGTAGTCCAGGCGCATGGTGGCTTATGAAGCCAAGCTAGCACAATTGTGGAATCTGTCCAATAGAACCAGTCGCCGCCAGCGGAAGGTAGCTGGGGACTGAGTGCAGCGGATAACTCGGACAGAAGTGCTGCTCCGCACAGCTCTAGTCGTGGCAAGGATATCGTCTTGACCGGAGCGACCCTCGTTTTCGCTGTTAGGAGATGTACTGAGATGCGATCTTGTATCTCAGTGCGCACGTAAATGGCGGCCCCATATGCACGCTGCGAAGCGTCACAAAACCCATGGTATTGGATAGTCCCCTGTGGGCGGAATTCGACCCATCTAGGGATGCGAATCGCACTGAGGCCCGGAAACTCTTGCAGAAATAAATTCCACTTAATGAGAAGACTCTCAGGTAGCGGATCGTCCCAGCCCAGTTCTTGGAGCCAGATCTCCTGCATGAATATTTTTGCCTGGATAATGACTGGACCCAGCCAACCTGCCGGGTCGAACAGTTTGGCAATCTGTGAAAGGACTTCACGTTTGGAGACGGACTGTTTGGCTGTTAGCTCGGATGGAGCGAAAAAGAACTTATCGGTGTCAGCTTTCCATCTGATCCCGAGAGTCTTTGCCGAACAGGCTTCCTCGATCTCTAAAAAGTCGGCGTGAAGCAAGTGGTCCTTGGGAATCGCTCTTAGCAAGTCCTTTTCATTGGATGTCCATTTTCGCAAGGGGAACCCGGCACATTCAAGGGCCTTGCGGAGTTCTGCGTGTGGTTGGGATGCACAAGTATTTGCCGATACATTTTTGTGATATCGGCATTGAACACATATCGGAAGAAGCGCCATCTTAGAATTTGAATGGTTAAGTCGGATTGCAGAACGGGCCCTGCATGTAGCACATCGTTCAGACTTTTACCATTCGATGACGGGTGGGAGGCGTTAAATACTACGCGGAGCTTGGTCGTGGTGCTGTCAGGCTTGTGAACAGCATGGTGTGGTAGATAAAAGTTATCTGAACCATTGCTTGGAGGGACTTGTCGCATGTGACCTAAGTCCAGATATTCCTGGATCACCGCATCGTACTGCTCCTTAAGGGGGGCATTTTTTGCCAGACGATTCTCATTTCGTAGAAATTGAGCTAGTGCGATGGACCTTGAATGGCCTAACTGGATGTGATCGGAATTCTTGAGTGGCAGTGTGACCAAGTATCTGCCGTTTTTATCCCTTTAGTGTTTTTTGAAAATTGCGCTCACAAAAAGGTCGGATTCCTTTTCCAGCTTAACTGGAATATCCTCCACCTCCCAAAATTTTGTGAGCAGTTTATCCAAGCTCGCATTTGGATTCAGCGAGACTTGAGTCGAAAAGGATGCGACAGATTTGGCACTGGTCTTAGAAACGGGGCCTGTAAGGATCCAGCCGAAAATCGTTTCTTGACCAAGGAGAGTGCCACATATGTTGGGATAGGAGCCACCTAACAATATGGATGGGAGGATATCGGCGCCGAGAAGCACGTCTATCTGTGAGCTCCTATAGAAAGAGGGATCGGCCAAGTGTAATTTTGGAAGTTCTTCCAAAGCAGTTTGGGGGATGGTGTAGGAGGGCAAATTGCCTGCCAGCTTTGGAAGAACATAAGCCGAGGTTTCAATATGAACCCTGGGCTTTATAGGAGAGCCAATATTAAAATGGCAAAGTTTTTGAGGTTGAGCCGAAATGGCTTGATTCAAACTGGAGAACTGTGCGTCGACGGGTTGATAAGGAAGTTTAACCCTTTTGAACAATCGCTCTGAAATAAAGGTCGCTTCAGACCCAGAGTCGATTAATGCCCGGGCTGTATACTTTGTGCCCAAATGACACACTTGGATGACAGCCGTGCCGAGGAGAACACCATGTGAGTTTGCGGAAAAATAGTTTTGAACGGTAGCTTGGGTTGAAGTAGAGGTGGATTGTATTGGTGAAGGAGGGTTCAAAACCATTGGTGTTGTGGAAGCTGAGGGCACCTGGGGTCTGTCACGGTGGAGTAGCGTGTTGTGACGTCCCTTGCACGTGAAACAACTATGTGCGCTGGTGCAGTCTTTCAACTGGTGCTGTCTGGCGAAGCTGTTTAAGCACAGCTTTTGTTGCTTAATGACGGAAACTCTCTCGGGTACGGACATTTGTAGAAAACGCGGGCATAGACGCACGGGATGGTTTTCCTTCTGACACAATTTGCAGTGCTGTGGCTTTGCAGTCACTGTTGCTTCGAAGGTTCTCAGGTGGTTGGACTCTTTTCTTGTGGGTTTGGACTGGAGTGGCGTATGTGCGGTAGGTCGTACATCCTCTATCGCCTCCAAGGTGCGATATCGGTCGATCAGAAATAAATTCATCTCGGACCATTCAGGGATCTCTGCCTTATCGTGGAGCGATTGTTCCCATAACGACAGCGTGAGCTTAGGCAATTTAGAGGAGCACAAGAAAATTAGCAGACAATCCCAATTTTCGGTGCTCACCCTGGACAAGTCGAGAGCCGTTAAACATCCCTGGATTGTGCCCTGAAGCTCTTTAAGGGCGGCTCCAGACTCTTGTGCTGCTGAGGGGAGATTGAAAAGAATTTTCAATTGACTATTGACTAATAGTCGCTTATTCTCAAATCTCTCCGTCAGGCTCGCCCACGCTGACTGGAAGCCGTCATTCGTGAGCGGGGACTTGGAGACAATTGCTCTAGCTTCGCCGCTGGTTTTGGAATTAAGATGGAACAATTTTTCCACCGGCGTCAATCTTGGATTGTTAATATAAACAGCTGTAAACAAGTCTCGGAAAGTAGGCCAGCGTAGGTAATCCCCACTGAAAACTTCAGTGTCGCATGGCGGGAGACTGCAACCCCTGGACATGGAGAAGTTGGGAGGGGGTTGCTCAGCTTGTCTATTTAACGCCGTGGCTCTTTCTATTTTTTCGCTTAGTTGAGCCGCACATCGCTCGTAAACGGAGTACGAGTAATCATATTTAGCTTGCATAGCCACCAGGTCACTGCTGCTGCAAGCGCCTTGGTTGAGAGCTTTGGAACATAACTCGTACTCGCGTTCTACCTTTTCCCATAAAGTCTTAATCTGATCTCGTCGGACTTGGAGAGTGAACAGTGACACGTCACTGTCCGCTGCGTCATTGATCTTCACTTCAAACTGGCCTAGTCGGTCAGTTATAGAAACGAAGTCGTTCAGTGCCATTTCGCTTGACTTCTGCATTTTTTGCGTAGTCGAACGGGTAATTTTTGGGGTAATATCTCTTGTTGGAATCGGACTCACAGTCTTGCGGACGGTTGTGTTGGTACTCTCGACCTTGAGTTTCCCGAAAACTGCTCTAGGTGAGGTTAAAGGTCGCTTTGACTCCTTGACGGACGGTGCTGTGAGTCGTTTTTGGCTGTTTTGATCACCACCGATTGGCATACTAGGCTCTTCACAGAGCCAAAAATTGTACTAACCAGGTGAAATGTGATCAAATACAAATAATTTGAATCAGCAGAGAGAAACGGAATAAGAAATGGCACAGGAACGATGGAATCGAGATATCAGAATAAAATGGAATGACCGAAATGGTGTGCACTATTGAGTCCAACGAAATCGGAAAATTTTGTTAAATTATTTTACTAATAATTTACCAAATTGATTCTTATTTAGTTTCCTTTAATTGAGAAAAAATCTAATTATTTCTTTATTGAAACACCAGAGAAAAGGATTTATTCTCTTTTGACAAAGCGGCCGTGTAGGGGAAACGGATCGCGCAAAAAAATGATGCTTATCGCTTATTGCTTATTGATGGTTAAGCTCAAGAAGAAGCACGTTTATTCTAAACGCAGCTCAATGAAAAGATTTTTTGTCATAGAATTATTTATATAAATTGTTATTTTAATAAAAAATCGCACGGATATTCGATTTAATACGCAACTTGGAAACGTCTTAACTTATAATTATGTTTTATAAATTTTTTATAAGAATAAGAAAAAGTAATGTATATGTTTGTATTTTATTAAGTAAACGCAGCTCAATGGCAAGGTGGAAACATACAAAATATAAAAGTTTCACAGAATCAGTTTATCGAAAACCGATCTTGACACTTTACAACCCTGTTGTTTGTTTACGTTTTACACTTGCCAATTAATTGGTAAAAATAAATATATAAATTAATATTGAAGCTGCTGTGGAGGAAAAATAACAAACGATACACATATAATAGGATGTGTGTGTGTATACATGTAGGTGAATTTGCACAGTGTGGTTTTATCTAATTAAATACCAATTAGAATTGTGTGTTTTTATATATGTTTTTAGTGTGTGATTCTTTGGTGAATGTTGGAATGGAGAAGCGCATACACTTGTTGTTCAACGGAGCGAAAGCCTATGTGTGCAGATATGTCTGGATGTACTTGCGTACATCAATATGGCGATCGGTTAAATTTTTGGGTATGCACTTGTACATATATGTATATATATATATGTACAGACACCAATATGGCGACCTTATCGGAGTCACTTTCTGTTTTATTTCTTTCAATATTTATCACTTTTTAGACGCCTTAATGGCCACGAAAAATATTTTATCTGCGGGTTTTTTGATGAATTTTTTAAATACAATTGCCCCTCGCTTTAACCACGGACAATGTGAAGCGAAAAAATATGTTCAGACACACAAAAGAATTAATTAACTGGAGTTGCCGGAAATTTGGCAATGGACAAGTTGAGGTAGGTGCACTGCTACTTATCTTGTTTGAATTTATAGCTGTTCCTGGAACCTTTTCTTGCAGATCCACCAATGCTTGCTGGGGCGAACTGGATATAAAAAAATGTTGTAGAAGTATCCGGCTCGAAGGACTAAATGTTGTAGTAGGGCGTCCGCAGGGCTTCCAGGTGAACTTTTACAAAATGAATTGTCGTTGGGGGAGCGTTTCTGCTCTGCACAAATTTAACTCAGGTTTGAAAGAAAAACACGTTTTGTTCGCTTGAAGGTTATTTTCATCTATTCTATTTTTTCAGAGTACATTACAAGAGTACCTACAAGTGTATTATTATAAGTGTGGTGAAATTTCAGTACATGTTCCATGTACTGGTTCCGGAGTTACATGGCGGTTGGATGGCGACTGTCGGATACACTTCTTGTGTGAACACATTTTGTTTTTCAAGATATCTTGACCAACGTCGGCATTTATTAGTTTTACTTTACTCCTCATATATAGACAAAATCATATTAATATCGGACCACTATATCTTATAGCTGCCATAGGAATGATCGGTCGAAAATTAAGTTGTTGTAGAAAAAAACATTTTATTTTTCCAGATATCTTGACCAAACTCTGCATTTATTAGTTTTACTTTACTCCTCATATATAGGCAAAATCCTATTAAGATCGGACCACTAAATCATATAGCTGCCATAGGAACGATCGATCGAAAATTAAGTTTTTGTATGAAAAAACATTTTGTTTATCAAGATATCTTGACAAATGTCAAATCCAGCTGGATCGGACCACTGTTTCATATAGCTGACATAGGAACGATCGGTCGAAAATTAAGTTTTTGTATGAATAAACATTTTGTTCACCAAGATATCTTGACCAATCTAGGCAACTATGAGTTTTACTAAGCTCCTCATATATATGCAAAAACATGTTAAGATCGGACCACTATATAATATAGCTGTCATAGGAACGATCGGTCGAAAATTTTTGTATGAAAAAACATTTTGTTCATCAAGATATTTTGATCAAACTCGGCATTTATTAGTTTTACTATGCTCTTTATATAAATTCAAAATCCTATTCAGATCGGACCAATATATCATATAGCTGCCATAGGAACGATCGGTCGAAAATTAAGTTGTTATATAAAAAAAAACATTTTGTTTTTCAAGATATCTTGACCAACCTCGGCATTAATTAGTTTTACTTTACTCCTCATATATAGGAAAAAACATATTAATATCGGACCACTACATCATATAGCTGCCATAGGAACGATCGGTCGAATATTAAGTTTTTGTATGAAAAAACATTTTGCTTATCAAGATATCTTGACATATGTCAAAACCAGGTGGATCGGACCACTGTTTCATATAGCTGCCATAGGAACGATCGGTCGAAAATTAAGTTTTTGTATGTAAAATCATTTTGTTTATCAAGATATCTTGACATATGACAAATCCAGCTGGATCGGACCACTGTTTCATATAGCTGTCATAGGAACGATCGGTCGAAAATTAAGTTTTTGTATGAAAAACCATTTTGCTTATCAAACTAGGCAACTATTAGTTTTACTAATCTCCTCATTTATAGGCAAAATCCTATTAAGGTCGGACCACTTTATCATATAGCTGCCATAGGAACGATCGGTCGAAAATTAAATTTTTGTATGAAAAAACATTTTGTTTATCAAGATATCTTGACATATGTCAAAACCAGCTGGATCGGACCACTGTTTCATATAGCTGCAATAGGAACGATCGGTCGAAAATTAGGTTTTTGTATGAAAAAACTTTTTGTTTATCAAACTAGGCAACTGTAAGTTTTACAAATCTCCTCATATATAGGCAAAATCCTATTAAGTTCGGACCACTATATCATATAGCTGCCATAGGAACGTTCGGTCGAAAATTAAGTTTTTGTGTGAAAAAACATTTTGTTTATCAAGATATCTTGACATATGTCAAAACCAGCTGGATAGGACCACAATTTCATATAGCTGCCATAGGAACGATCGGTCGAAAATTAAGTTTTTGTATGAAAAAACATTTTGTTTATCAAGATATCTTGACATATGTCAAAACCAGGTGGATCCGACCACTGTTTCATATAGCTGCCATAGGAACGACCGGTCGAAAATTAAGTTTTTGTATGAAAACACATTTTGTTTATCAAACTAGGCAACTATCAGTTTTACAAATCTCCCCATATATAGGCAAAATCCTATTAAGTTCGGACCACTATATGATATAGCTGCCATAGGAACGATCGGTCGAAAATTAAGTTTTTGTATGAAAAAACATTTTGTTTATCAAGATATCTTGACATATGTCAAAACCAGCTGGATCGGACCACTGTTTCATATAGCTGCCATAGGAACGATCGATCGAAAATTAAGTTTTTGTATGAAAAAACATTTTGTTTATCAAGATATCTTGACATGTGTCAAAACCAGCTGGATCGGACCACTGTTTCATATAGCTGCCATAGGAACGATCGAAAATTAAGTTTTTGTATGAAAAAACATTTTGTTTATCAAGATATCTTGACATATGTCAAAACCAGCTGGATCGGACCACTGTTTCATATAGTTGCCATAGGAACGATCGATCGAAAATTAAGTTTTTGTATGAAAAAACATTTTGTTTATCAAGATATCTTGACATATGTCAAAACCAGCTGGATCGGACCACTGTTTCATATAGCTGCCATAGGAACGATCGAAAATTAAGTTTTTGTATGAAAAAACATTTTGTTTATCAAGATATCTTGACATATGTCAAAACCAGCTGGATCGGACCACAATTTCATATAGCTGCCATAGGAACGATCGGTCGAAAATTAAGTTTTTGTATGAAAAAACATTTTGTTTATCAAGATATCTTGACATATGTCAAAACCAGCTGGATCGGACCACTGTTTCATATAGCTGCCATAGGAACGATCGGTCGAAAATTATGTTTTTGTATGAAAAACATTTTGTTTATCAAGATATCTTGACATATGTCAAAACCAGGTGGATCCGACCACTGTTTCATATAGCTGCCATAGGAACGACCGGTCGAAAATTAAGTTTTTGTATGAAAACACATTTTGTTTATCAAACTAGGCAACTATCAGTTTTACAAATCTCCCCATATATAGGCAAAATCCTATTAAGTTCGGACCACTATATGATATAGCTGCCATAGGAACGATCGGTGGAAAATTAAGTTTTGTATGAAAAAACATTTTGTTTATCAAGATATCTTGACATATGTCAAAACCAGCTGGATCGGACCACTGTTTCATATAGCTGCCATAGGAACGATCGATCGAAAATTAAGTTTTTGTATGAAAAAACATTTTGTTTATCAAGATATCTTGACATATGTCAAAACCAGCTGGATCGGACCACTGTTTCATATAGCTGCCATAGGAACGATCGAAAATTAAGTTTTTGTATGAAAAAACATTTTGTTTATCAAGATATCTTGACATATGTCAAAACCAGCTGGATCGGACCACAATTTCATATAGCTGCCATAGGAACGATCGGTCGAAAATTAAGTTTTTGTATGTAAAATCATTTTGTTTATCAAGATATCTTGACATATGTCAAAACCAGCTGGATCGGACCACTGTTTCATATAGCTGCCATAGGAACGATCGGTCGAAAATTAAGTTTTTGTATGAAAAACCATTTTGCTTATCAAACTAGGCAACTATTAGTTTTACTAATCTCCATATATAGGCAAAATCCTATTAAGGTCGGACCACTTTATCATATAGCTGCCATAGGAACGATCGGTCGAAAATTAAATTTTTGTATGAAAAAACATTTTGTTTATCAAGATATCTTGACATATGTCAAAACCAGCTGGATCGGACCACTGTTTCATATAGCTGCCATAGGAACGATCGGTCGAAAATTAGGTTTTTGTATGAAAAAACTTTTTGTTTATCAAGATATCTTGACATATGTCAAAACCAGCTGGATCGGACCACAATTTCATATAGCTGCCATAGGAACGATCGGTCGAAAATTAAGTTTTTGTATGAAAAAACATTTTGTTTATCAAGATATCTTGACATATGTCAAAACCAGGTGGATCCGACCACTGTTTCATATAGCTGCCATAGGAACGACCGGTCGAAAATTAAGTTTTTGTATGAAAACACATTTTGTTTATCAAACTAGGCAACTATCAGTTTTACAAATCTCCCCATATATAGGCAAAATCCTATGAAGTTCGGACCACTATATGATATAGCTGCCATAGGAACGATCGGTCGAAAATTAAGTTTTTGTATGAAAAAACATTTTGTTTATCAAGATATCTTGACATATGTCAAAACCAGCTGGATCGGACCACTGTTTCATATAGCTGCCATAGGAACGATCGATCGAAAATTAAGTTTTTGTATGAAAAAACATTTTGTTTATCAAGATATCTTGACATATGTCAAAACCAGCTGGATCGGACCACTGTTTCATATAGCTGCCATAGGAACGATCGAAAATTAAGTTTTTGTATGAAAAAACATTTTGTTTATCAAGATATCTTGACATATGTCAAAACCAGCTGGATCGGACCACAATTTCATATAGCTGCCATAGGAACGATCGGTCGAAAATTAAGTTTTTGTATGAAAAACATTTTGTTTATCAAGATATCTTGACATATGTAAAATCAGCTGGATCGGACCACTGTTTCATATAGCTGCCATAGGAACGATCGGTCGAAAATTATGTTTTTGTATGAAAAACATTTTGTTTATCAAGATATCTTGACCAAACTAGGCAACTATTAGTTTTACTAAGCTCCTCATATATATGCAAAATCCTATTAAGATCGGACCACTAAATCATATAGCTGTTATAGGAACGATCGGTCGAAAATTTTTGTATGAAAAAACATTTTGTTCATCAAGATATTTTGATCAAACTCGGCATTTATTAGTTTTACTATGCTCTTTATATAAATTCAAAATCCTATTCAGATCGGACCAATATATCATATCGAAAATTAAGTTGTTATATAAAAAAAACATTTTGTTTTTCAAGATATCTTGACCAACCTCGGCATTAATTAGTTTTACTTTACTCCTCATATATAGGAAAAAACATATTAATATCGGACCACTACATCATATAGCTGCCATAGGAACGATCGGTCGAATATTAAGTTTTTGTATGAAAAAACATTTTGTTTATCAAGATATCTTGACATATGTCAAAACCAGCTGGATCGGACCACTGTTTCATATAGCTGCCATAGGAACGATCGATCGAAAATTAAGTTTTTGTATGAAAAAACATTTTGTTTATCAAGATATCTTGACATATGTCAAAACCAGCTGGATCGGACCACTGTTTCATATAGCTGCCATAGGAACGATCGATCGAAAATTAAGTTTTTGTATGAAAAAACATTTTGTTTATCAACATATCTTGACATATGTCAAAACCAGCCGGATCGGACCACTGTTTCATATAGCTGACATAGGAACGATCGGTCGAAAATTAAGTTTTTGTATGAATAAACATTTTGTTCAAAAAGATATCTTGACCAATCTAGGCAACTATGAGTTTTACTAAGCTCCTCATATATATGCAAAATCATATTAAGATCGGACCACTATATAATATAGCTGCCATAGGAACGATCGGTCGAATATTAAGTTTTGTATGAAAAAACATTTTGTTCATCATGATATCTTGACCAAACTAGGCAACTATTAGTTTTACTAAGCTCCGCATATATATGCAAAATCCTATTAAGATCGGACCACTAAATCATATAGCTGTCATAGGAACGATCGGTCGAAAATTTTTGTATGAAAAAACATTTTGTTCATCAAGATATTTTGATCAAACTCGGCATTTATTAGTTTTACTATGCTCTTTATATAAATTCAAAATCCTATTTAGATCGGACCAATATATCATATAGCTGCCATAGGAACGATCGGTCGATCGTTATATAAAAAAAACATTTTGTTTTTCAAGATATCTTGACCAACCTCGGCATTAATTAGTTGTACTTTACTCCTCATATATAGGAAAAAACATATTAATATCGGACCACTACATCATATAGCTGCCATAGGAACAATCGGTCGAATATTAAGTTTTTGTATGAAAAAACATTTTGCTTATCAAGATATCTTGACATATGTCAAAACCAGCTGGATCGGACCACTGTTTCATATAGCTGCCATAGGAACGATCGGTCGAAAATTAAGTTTTTGTATGTAAAATCATTTTGTTTATCAAGATATCTTGACATATGTCAAATCCAGCTGGATCGGACCACTGTTTCATATAGCTGCCATAGGAACGATCGGTCGAAAATTAAGTTTTTGTATGAAAAACCATTTTGCTTATCAAACTAGGCAACTATTAGTTTTACTAATCTCCTCATATATAGGCAAAATCCTATTAAGGTCGGACCACTTTACCATATAGCTGCCATAGGAACGATCGGTCGAAAATTAAGTTTTTGTATGAAAAAACATTTTGTTTATCAAGATATCTTGACATATGTCAAAACCAGCTGGATCGGACCACTGTTTCATATAGCTGCCATAGGAACGATCGGTCGAAAATTAAGTTTTTGTATGAAAACACATTTTTTTTTATCAAACTAGGCAACTATAAGTTTTACAAATCTCCTCATATATAGGCAAAATCCTATTAAGTTCGGACCACTATATCATATGGCTGCCATAGGAACGTTCGGTCGAAAATTAAGTTTTTGTGTGAAAAAACATTTTGTTTATCAAGATATCTTGACATATGTCAAAACCAGCTGGATCGGACCACAATTTCATATAGCTGCCATATGAACGATCGGTCGAAAATTAAGTTTTTGTATGAAAAAACATTTTGTTTATCAAGATATCTTGACCAATCTAGGCAACTATGAGTTTTACTAAGCGCCTCATATATATGCATAATCCTATTAAGATCGGACCACTATATCATATAGCTGTCATAGGAACGATCGGTCGAATATTAAGTTTTTGTATGAAAAAACATTTTGTTCATCAAGATATTTTGATCAAACTCGGCATTTATTAGTTTTACTATGCTCTTTATATAAATTCAAAATCCTATTCAGATCGGACCAATATATCATATAGCTGCCATAGGAACGATCGGTCGAAAATTAAGTTGTTATATAAAAAAAATATTTTGTTTTTCAAGATATCTTGACCAACCTCGGCATTAATTAGTTTTACTTTACTCCTCATATATAGGAAAAAACATATTAATATCGGACCACTACATCATATAGCTGCCATAGGAACGATCGGTCAAATATTAAGTTTTTGTATGAAAAAACATTTTGCTTATCAAGATATCTTGACATATGTCAAAACCAGCTGGATCGGACCACTGTTTCATATAGCTGCCATAGGAACGATCGGTCGAAAATTAAGTTTTTGTATGTAAAATCATTTTGTTTATCAAGATATCATGACATATGTCAAAACCAGCTGGATCGGACCACTGTTTCATATAGCTGCCATAGGAACGATCGGTCGAAAATTAAGTTTTTGTATGAAAAAACATTTTGCTTATCAAACTAGGCAACTATTAGTTTTACTAATCTCCTCATATATAGGCAAAATCCTATTAAGGTCGGACCACTTTATCATATAGCTGCCATAGGAACGATCGGTCGAAAATTAAGTTTTTGTATGAAAAAACATTTTGTTTATCAAGATATCTTGACATATGTCAAAACCAGCTGGATCGGACCACTGTTTCATATAGCAGCCATAGGAAAGATCGGTCGAAAATTAGGTTTTTGTATGAAAAAACTTTTTGTTTATCAAGATATCTTGACATATGTCAAAACCAGCTGGATCGGACTACTGTTTCATATAGCTGCCATAGGAACGATCGGTCGAAAATTAAGTTTTTGTATGAAAAAACATTTTGTTTATCAAGATATCTTGACATATGTCAAAACCAGCTGGATCGGACCACTGTTTCATATAGCTGCCATAGGAACGATCGGTCGCAAATTAAGTTTTTGTATGAAAACACATTTTGTTTATCAAACTAGGCAACTATAAGTTTTACAAATCTCCTCATATATAGGCAAAATCCTATTAAGTTCGGACCACTATATCATATAGCTGCCATAGGAACGTTCGGTCGAAAATTAAGTTTTGTGTGAAAAAACATTTTGTTTATCAAGATATCTTGACATATGTCAAAACCAGCTGGATCGGACCACAATTTCATATAGCTGCCATAGGAACGATCGGTCGAAAATTAAGTTTTTGTATGAAAAAACATTTTGTTTATCAAGATATCTTGACATATGTCAAAACCAGGTGGATCCGACCACTGTTTCATATAGCTGCAATAGGAACGACCGGTCGAAAATTAAGTTTTTGTATGAAAAAACATTTTGTTCATCAAGATATCTTGACCAAACTAGGCAACTGTTAGTTTTACTAAGCTCCTCATATATATGCAAAATCCTATTAAGATCGGACCACTAAATCATATAGCTGTCATAGGAACGATCGGTCGAAAATTTTTGTATGAAAAAACATTTTGTTCATCAAGATATTTTGATCAAACTCGGCATTTATTAGTTTTACTATGCTCTTTATATAAATTCAAAATCCTATTCAGATCGGACCAATATATCATATAGCTGCCATAGGAACGATCGGTCGAAAATTAAGTTGTTATATAAAAAAAAACATTTTGTTTTTCAAGATATCTTGACCAACCTCGGCATTAATTAGTTTTACTTTACTCCTCATATATAGGAAAAAACATATTAATATCGGACCACTACATCATATAGCTGCCATAGGAACGATCGGTCGAATATTAAGTTTTTGTATGAAAAAACATTTTGCTTATCAAGATATCTTGACATATGTCAAAACCAGCTGGATCGGACCACTGTTTCATATAGCTGCCATAGGAACGATCGGTCGAAAATTAAGTTTTTGTATGTAAAATCATTTTGTTTATCAAGATATCTTGACATATGTCAAATCCAGCTGGATCGGACCACTGTTTCATATAGCTGCCATAGGAACGATCGGTCGAAAATTAAGTTTTTGTATGAAAAAACATTTTGTTTATCAAGATATCTTGACATATGTCAAAACCAGCTGGATCGGACCACTGTTTCATATAGCTGCCATAGGAACGATCGGTCGAAAATTAAGTTTTTGTATGAAAACACATTTTGTTTATCAAACTATACAACTATAAGTTTTACAAATCTCCTCATATATAGGCAAAATCCTATTAAGTTCGGACCACTATATCATATAGCTGCCATAGGAACGTTCGGTCGAAAATTAAGTTTTTGTGTGAAAAAACATTTTGTTTATCAAGATATCTTGACATATGTCAAAACCAGCTGGATCGGACCACAATTTCATATAGCTGCCATAGGAACGATCGGTCGAAAATTAAGTTTTTGTATGAAAAAACATTTTGTTTATCAAGATATCTTGACATATGTCAAAACCAGGTGGATCCGACCACTGTTTCATATAGCTGCAATAGGAACGACCGGTCGAAAAATAAGTTTTTGTATGAAAACACATTTTGTTTATCAAACTAGGCAACTATAAGCCTTACAAATCTCCTCATATATAGGCAAAATCCTATTAAGTTCGGACCACTATATGATATAGGTGCCATAGGAACAATCGGTCGAATATTAAGTTTTTGTATGAAAAAACATTTTCTTTATCAAGATATCTTGACATATGTCAAATCCAGCTGGATCGGACCACTGTTTCATATAGCTGCCATAGGAACGATCGGTCGAAAATTAAGTTTTTGTATGAAAAAACATTTTGTTTATCAAGATATCTTGACATATGTCAAAACCAGCTGGATCGGACCACTGTTTCATGTAGCTGCCATAGGAACGATCGGTCGAAAATTAAGTTTTTGTATGAAAAAACATTTTGTTCACCAAGATATCTTGACCAATCTTGGCAACTATGAGTTTTACTAAGCTCCTCATATATATGCAAAATCATATTAAGATCGGACCACTATATCATATAGCTGCCATAGGAACGATCGGTCGAAAATTAAGTTTTTGTATGAAAAAACATTTTGTTCATCAAGATATCTTGACCAAACTAGGCAACTATTAGTTTTATTAAGCTCCTCATATATATGCAAAATCCTATTAAGATCGGACCACTATATCATATAGCTGCCATAGGAACGATCGGTCGAAAATTAAGTTTTTGTATGAAAAAACATTTTGTTCATCAAGATATCTTGACCAAGCTAGGCAACTATTAGTTTTACTAAGCTCCTCATATATATGCAAAATCCTATTCAGATCGGACCACTAAATCATATAGCTGCCATAGGAACGATCGGTCGAAAATTAAGTTTTTGTACGCAAAAACATTTTATTCATCAAGATATTTTGATCAAACTCGGCATTTATTAGTTTTACTATGCTCTTTATATAAATTCAAAATCCTATTCAGATCGACCAATATATCATATAGCTGCCATAGGAACGATCGGTCGAAAATTAAGTTTTTGTATGAAAAAACATTTTGTTTATCAAGATATCTTGACCAACCTCGGCATTAAATAGTTTTCTTTACTCCTCATATATAGGCAAAATCCTATTAAGTTCGGACCACTTTATCATATAGCTGCCATAGGAACGATCGGTCGAAAATTAAGTTTTTGTATGAAAAAACATTTTGTTTATCAAGATATCTTGACATATGTCAAAACCAGCTGGATCCGACCACTGTTTCATATAGCTGCCATAGGAACGATCGGTCGAAAATTAAGTTGTTATATAAAAAAAAACATTTTGTTTTTCAAGATATCTTGACCAACCTCGGCATTAATTAGTTTTACTTAACTCCAAATATATCGGAAAAAACATATCAATATCGGACTACTACATCATATAGCTGCCATAGGAACGATCGGTCGAATATTAAGTTTTTGTATGAAAAAACAGTTTGCTTATCAAGATATCTTGACATTTGTCAAAACCAGCTGGATCGGACCACTGTTTCATATAGCTGCCATAGGAACGATCGGTCGAAAATTAAGTTTTTGTATGTAAAATCATTTTGTTTATCAAGATATCTTGACATATGTCAAATCCAGCTGGATCGGACCACTGTTTCATATAGCTGCCATAGGAACGATCGGTCGAAAATTAAGTTTTTGTATGAAAAAACATTTTGTTTATCAAGATATCTTGACATATGTCAAAACCAGCTGGATCGGACCACTGTTTCATATAGCTGCCATAGGAACGATCGGTCGAAAATTAAGTTGTTATATAAAAAAAAACATTTTGTTTTTCAAGATATCTTGACCAACCTCGGCATTAATTAGTTTTACTTAACTCCAAATATATAGGAAAAAACATATTAATATCGGACCACTACATCATATAGCTGCCATAGGAACGATCGGTCGAAAATTAAGTTTTTGTATGTAAAATCATTTTGTTTATCAAGATATCTTGACATATGTCAAATCCAGCTGGATCGGACCACTGTTTCATATAGCTGCCATAGGAACGATCGGTCGAAAATTAAGTTTTTGTATGAAAACACATTTTGTTTATCAAACTAGGCAACTATAAGCCTTACAAATCTCCTCATATATAGGCAAAATCCTATTAAGTTCGGACCACTATATGATATAGGTGCCATAGGAACAATCGGTCGAATATTAAGTTTTTGTATGAAAAAACATTTTCTTTATCAAGATATCTTGACATATGTCAAATCCAGCTGGATCGGACCACTGTTTCATATAGCTGCCATAGGAACGATCGGTCGAAAATTAAGTTTTTGTATGAAAAAACATTTTGTTTATCAAGATATCTTGACATATGTCAAAACCAGCTGGATCGGACCACTGTTTCATGTAGCTGCCATAGGAACGATCGGTCGAAAATTAAGTTTTTGTATGAAAAAACATTTTGTTCACCAAGATATCTTGACCAATCTTGGCAACTATGAGTTTTACTAAGCTCCTCATATATATGCAAAATCATATTAAGATCGGACCACTATATCATATAGCTGCCATAGGAACGTTCGGTCGAAAATTAAGTTTTTGTGTGAAAAAACATTTTGTTTATCAAGATATCTTGACATATGTCAAAACCAGCTGGATCGGACCACAATTTCATATAGCTGCCATAGGAACGATCGGTCGAAAATTAAGTTTTTGTATGAAAAAACATTTTGTTTATCAAGATATCTTGACATATGTCAAAACCAGGTGGATCCGACCACTGTTTCATATAGCTGCAATAGGAACGACCGGTCGAAAAATAAGTTTTTGTATGAAAACACATTTTGTTTATCAAACTAGGCAACTATAAGCCTTACAAATCTCCTCATATATAGGCAAAATCCTATTAAGTTCGGACCACTATATGATATAGGTGCCATAGGAACAATCGGTCGAATATTAAGTTTTTGTATGAAAAAACATTTTCTTTATCAAGATATCTTGACATATGTCAAATCCAGCTGGATCGGACCACTGTTTCATATAGCTGCCATAGGAACGATCGGTCGAAAATTAAGTTTTTGTATGAAAAAACATTTTGTTTATCAAGATATCTTGACATATGTCAAAACCAGCTGGATCGGACCACTGTTTCATGTAGCTGCCATAGGAACGATCGGTCGAAAATTAAGTTTTTGTATGAAAAAACATTTTGTTCACCAAGATATCTTGACCAATCTTGGCAACTATGAGTTTTACTAAGCTCCTCATATATATGCAAAATCATATTAAGATCGGACCACTATATCATATAGCTGCCATAGGAACGATCGGTCGAAAATTAAGTTTTTGTATGAAAAAACATTTTGTTCATCAAGATATCTTGACCAAACTAGGCAACTATTAGTTTTACTAAGCTCCTCATATATATGCAAAATCCTATTCAGATCGGACCACTAAATCATATAGCTGCCATAGGAACGATCGGTCGAAAATTAAGTTTTTGTACGCAAAAACATTTTATTCATCAAGATATTTTGATCAAACTCGGCATTTATTAGTTTTACTATGCTCTTTATATAAATTCAAAATCCTATTCAGATCGACCAATATATCATATAGCTGCCATAGGAACGATCGGTCGAAAATTAAGTTTTTGTATGAAAAAACATTTTGTTTATCAAGATATCTTGACCAACCTCGGCATTAAATAGTTTTCTTTACTCCTCATATATAGGCAAAATCCTTTTAAGTTCGGACCACTTTATCATATAGCTGCCATAGGAACGATCGGTCGAAAATTAAGTTTTTGTATGAAAAAACATTTTGTTTATCAAGATATCTTGACATATGTCAAAACCAGCTGGATCGGACCACTGTTTCATATAGCTGCCATAGGAACGATCGGTCGAAAATTAAGTTGTTATATAAAAAAAAAACATTTTGTTTTTCAAGATATCTTGACCAACCTCGGCATTAATTAGTTTTACTTAACTCCAAATATATCGGAAAAAACATATCAATATCGGACTACTACATCATATAGCTGCCATAGGAACGATCGGTCGAATATTAAGTTTTTGTATGAAAAAACAGTTTGCTTATCAAGATATCTTGACATATGTCAAAACCAGCTGGATCGGACCACTGTTTCATATAGCTGCCATAGGAACGATCGGTCGAAAATTAAGTTTTTGTATGTAAAATCATTTTGTTTATCAAGATATCTTGACATATGTCAAATCCAGCTGGATCGGACCACTGTTTCATATAGCTGCCATAGGAACGATCGGTCGAAAATTAAGTTTTTGTATGAAAAAACATTTTGTTTATCAAGATATCTTGACATATGTCAAAACCAGCTGGATCGGACCACTGTTTCATATAGCTGCCATAGGAACGATCGGTCGAAAATTAAGTTGTTATATAAAAAAAAACATTTTGTTTTTCAAGATATCTTGACCAACCTCGGCATTAATTAGTTTTACTTAACTCCAAATATATAGGAAAAAACATATTAATATCGGACCACTACATCATATAGCTGCCATAGGAACGATCGATCGAAAATTAAGTTTTTGTATGTAAAATCATTTTGTTTATCAAGATATCTTGACATATGTCAAATCCAGCTGGATCGGACCACTGTTTCATATAGCTGCCATAGGAACGATCGGTCGAAAATTAAGTTTTTGTATGAAAAAACAGTTTGCTTATCAAGATATCTTGACATATGTCAAAACCAGCTGGATCGGACCACTGTTTCATATAGCTGCCATAGGAACGATCGGTCGAAAATTAAGTTTTTGTATGTAAAGTCATTTTGTTTATCAAGATATCTTGACATATGTCAAATCCAGCTGGATCGGACCACTGTTTCATATAGCTGCCATAGGAACGATCGGTCGAAAATTAAGTTTTTGTATGAAAAACAATTTGGCTTATCAAACTAGGCAACTATTAGTTTTAATAATCTCCTCATATATAGGCAAAATCCTATTAAGGTCGGACCACTTTATCATATAGCTGCCATAGGAACGATCGGTCGAAAATTAAGTTTTTGTATGAAAAAACATTTTGTTTATCAAGATATCTTGACATATGTCAAAACCAGCTGGATCGGACCACTGTTTCATATAGCTGCCATAGGAACGATCGGTCGAAAATTAAGTTGTTATATAAAAAAAAACATTTTGTTTTTCAAGATATCTTGACCAACCTCGGCATTAATTAGTTTTACTTAACTCCAAATATATAGGAAAAAACATATTTATATCGGACCACTACATCATATAGCTGCCATAGGAACGATCGGTCGAATATTAAGTTTTTGTATGAAAAAACATTTTGCTTATCAAGATATCTTGACATATGTCAAACCAGCTGGATCGGACCACTGTTTCATATAGCTGCCATAGGAACGATCGGTCGAAAATTAAGTTGTTATATAAAAAAAAACATTTTGTTTTTCAAGATATCTTGACCAACCTCGTCATTAAATAGTTTTACTTAACTCCAAATATATCGGAAAAAACATATTAATATCGGACTACAACATCATATAGCTGCCATAGGAACGATCGGTCGAATATTAAGTTTTTGTATGAAAAAACAGTTTGCTTATCAAGATATCTTGACATATGTCAAAACCAGCTGGATCGGACCACTGTTTCATATAGCTGCCATAGGAACGATCGGTCGAAAATTAAGTTGTTATATAAAAAAAAACATTTTGTTTTTCAAGATATCTTGACCAACCTCGGCATTAAATAGTTTTACTTAACTCCAAATATATCGGAAAAAACATATTAATATCGGACTACAACATCATATAGCTGCCATAGGAACGATCGGTCGAATATTAAGTTTTTGTATGAAAAAACAGTTTGCTTATCAAGATATCTTGACATATGTCAAAACCAGCTGGATCGGACCACTGTTTCATATAGCTGCCATAGGAACGATCGGTCGAAAATTAAGTTTTTGTATGTAAAATCATTTTGTTTATCAAGATATCTTGACATATGTCAAATCCAGCTGGATCGGACCACTGTTTCATATAGCTGCCATAGGAACGATCGGTCGAAAATTAAGTTTTTGTATGTAAAATCATTTTGTTTATCAAGATATCTTGACATATGTCAAATCCAGCTGGATCGGACCACTGTTTCATATAGCTGCCATAGGAACGATCGGTCGAAAATGATGTTTTTGTATGAAAAAACATTTTGCTTATCAAACTAGGCAACTATTAGTTTTACTAATCTCCTCATATATAGGCAAAATCCTATTAAGGTCGGACCACTTTATCATATAGCTGTCATAGGAACGATCGGTCGAAAATTAAGTTTTTGTATGAAAAAACATTTTGTTTATCAACATATCTTGACATATGTCAAGACCAGCTGGATCGGACCACTGTTTCATATAGCTGCCATGGGAACGATCGGTCGAAAATTAAGTTTTTGTATGAAAAAACATTTTGTTTATCAAGATATCTTGACCAACCTCGGCATTAATTAGTTTTACTTAACTCCAAATATATAGGAAAAAACATATTTATATCGGACCACTACATCATATAGCTGCCATAGGAACGATCGGTCGAATATTAAGTTTTTGTATGAAAAAACATTTTGCTTATCAAGATATCTTGACATATGTCAAAACCAGCTGGATCGGACCACTGTTTCATATAGCTGCCATAGGAACGATCGGTCGAAAATTAAGTTGTTATATAAAAAAAAACATATTGTTTTTCAAGATATCTTGACCAACCTCGGCATTAATAGTTTTACTTAACTCCAAATATATCGGAAAAAACATATTAATATCGGACTACAACATCATATAGCTGCCATAGGAACGATCGGTCGAATATTAAGTTTTTGTATGAAAAAACAGTTTGCTTATCAAGATATCTTGACATATGTCAAAACCAGCTGGATCGGACCACTGTTTCATATAGCTGCCATAGGAACGATCGGTCGAAAATTAAGTTTTTGTATGTAAAATCATTTTGTTTATCAAGATATCTTGACATATGTCAAATCCAGCTAGATCGGACCACTGTTTCATATAGCTGCCATAGGAACGATCGGTCGAAAATTAAGTTTTTGTATGAAAAACATTTTGTTTATCAAGATATCTTGACATATGTCAAAACCAGCTGGATCGGACCACTGTTTCATATAGCTGCCATAGGAACGATCGGTCGAAAATTAAGTTGTTATATAAAAAAAAACATTTTGTTTTTCAAGATATCTTGACCAACCTCGGCATTAATTAGTTTTACTTAACTCCAAATATATAGGAAAAAACATATTAATATCGGACCACTACATCATATAGCTGCCATAGGAACGATCGGTCGAAAATTAAGTTTTTGTATGTAAAATCATTTTGTTTATCAAGATATCTTGACATATAACAAATCCAGCTGGATCGGACCACTGTTTCATATAGCTGCCATAGGAACGATCGGTCGAAAATTAAGTTTTTGTATGAAAAAACAGTTTGCTTATCAAGATATCTTGACATATGTCAAAACCAGCTGGATCGGACCACTGTTTCATATAGCTGCCATGGGAACGATCGGTCGAAAATTAAGTTTTTGTATGAAAAAACATTTTGTTTATCAAGATATCTTGACATATGTCAAAACCAGCTGGATCGGACCACTGTTTCATATAGCTGCCATAGGAACGATCGGTCGAAAATTAAGTTTTTGTATGTAAAATCATTTTGTTTATTAAGATATCTTGACATATGTCAAATCCAGCTGGATCGGACCACTGTTTCATATAGCTGCCATAGGAACGATCGGTCGAAAATTAAGTTTTTGTATGAAAAAACATATTGCTTATCAACTAGGCAACTATTAGTTTTAATAATCTCCTCATATATAGGCAAAATCCTATTAAGGTCGGACCACTTTATCATATAGCTGCCATAGGAACGATCGATCGAATATTAAGTTTTTGTATGAAAAAACATTTTGCTTATCAAGATATCTTGACATATGTCAAAACCAGCTGGATCGGACCACTGTTCATATACCTGCCATAGGAACGATCGGTCGAAAATTAAGTTGTTATATAAAAAAAAACGTTTTGTTTTTCAAGATATCTTGACCAACCTCGGCATTAAATAGTTTTACTTAACTCCAAATATATCGGAAAAAACATATTAATATCGGACTACTACATCATATAGCTGCCATAGGAACGATCGGTCGAATATTAAGTTTTTGTATGAAAAACAGTTTGCTTATCAAGATATCTTGACATATGTCAAAACCAGCTGGATCGGACCACTGTTTCATATAGCTGCCATAGGAACGATCGGTCGAAAATTAAGTTTTTGTATGTAAAATCATTTTGTTTATCAAGATATCTTGACATATGTCAAATCCAGCTGGATCGGACCACTGCTTCATATAGCTGCCATAGGAACGATCGGTCGAAAATTAAGTTTTTGTATGAAAAAACATTTTGTTTATCAAGATATCTTGACATATGTCAAAACCAGCTGGATCGGACCACTGTTTCATATAGCTGCCATAGGAACGATCGGTCGAAAATTAAGTTGTTATATAAAAAAAACATTTTGTTTTTCAAGATATCTTGACCAACCTCGGCATTAATTAGTTTTACTTAACTCCAAATATATAGGAAAAAACATATTAATATCGGACCACTACATCATTTAGCTGCCATAGGAACGATCGGTCGAATATTAAGTTTTTGTATGAAAAACATTTTGTTTATCAAGATATCTTGACATATGTCAAGACCAGCTGGATCGGACCACTGTTTCATATAGCTGCCATGGGAACGATCGGTCGAAAATTAAGTTTTTGTATGAAAAAACATTTTGTTTATCAAGATATCTTGACCAACCTCGGCATTAATTAGTTTTACTTAACTCCAAATATATAGGAAAAAACATATTTATATCGGACCACTACATCATATAGCTGCCATAGGAACGATCGGTCGAATATTAAGTTTTTGTATGAAAAAACATTTTGCTTATCAAGATATCTTGACATATGTCAAAACCAGCTGGATCGGACCACTGTTTCATATAGCTGCCATAGGAACGATCGGTCGAAAATTAAGTTGTTATATAAAAAAAAAACGTTTTGTTTTTCAAGATATCTTGACCAACCTCGGCATTAAATAGTTTTACTTAACTCCAAATATATCGGAAAAAACATATTAATATCGGACTACTACATCATATAGCTGCCATAGGAACGATCGGTCGAATATTAAGTTTTTGTATGAAAAAACAGTTTGCTTATCAAGATATCTTGACATATGTCAAAACCAGCTGGATCGGACCACTGTTTCATATAGCTGCCATAGGAACGATCGGTCGAAAATTAAGTTTTTGTATGTAAAATCATTTTGTTTATCAAGATATCTTGACATATGTCAAATCCAGCTGGATCGGACCACTGCTTCATATAGCTGCCATAGGAACGATCGGTCGAAAATTAAGTTTTTGTATGAAAAACATTTTGTTTATCAAGATATCTTGACATATGTCAAAACCAGCTGGATCGGACCACTGTTTCATATAGCTGCCATAGGAACGATCGGTCGAAAATTAAGTTGTTATATAAAAAAAAACATTTTGTTTTTCAAGATATCTTGACCAACCTCGGCATTAATTAGTTTTACTTAACTCCAAATATATAGGAAAAAACATATTAATATCGGACCACTACATCATATAGCTGCCATAGGAACGATCGGTCGAATATTAAGTTTTTGTATGAAAAACATTTTGTTTATCAAGATATCTTGACATATGTCAAGACCAGCTGGATCGGACCACTGTTTCATATAGCTGCCATGGGAACGATCGGTCGAAAATTAAGTTTTTGTATGAAAAAACATTTTGTTTATCAAGATATCTTGACCAACCTCGGCATTAATTAGTTTTACTTAACTCCAAATATATAGGAAAAAACATATTTATATCGGACCACTACATCATATAGCTGCCATAGGAACGATCGGTCGAATATTAAGTTTTTGTATGAAAAAAACATTTTGCTTATCAAGATATCTTGACATATGTCAAAACCAGCTGGATCGGAGCACTGTTTCATATAGCTGCCATAGGAACGATCGGTCGAAAATTAAGTTGTTATATAAAAAAACATTTTGTTTTTCAAGATATCTTGACCAACCTCGGCATTAAATAGTTTTACTTAACTCCAAATATATCGGAAAAAACATATTAATATCGGACTACAACATCATATAGCTGCCATAGGAACGATCGGTCGAATATTAAGTTTTTGTATGAAAAAACAGTTTGCTTATCAAGATATCTTGACATATGTCAAAACCAGCTGGATCGGACCACTGTTTCATATAGCTGCCATAGGAACGATCGGTCGAAAATTAAGTTTTTGTATGTAAAATCATTTTGTTATCAAGATATCTTGACATATGTCAAATCCAGCTGGATCGGACCACTGTTTCATATAACTGCCATAGGAACGATCGGTCGAAAATTAAGTTTTTGTATGAAAAAACATTTTGTTTATCAAGATATCTTGACATATGTCAAAACCAGCTGGATCGGACCACTGTTTCATATAGCTGCCATAGGAACGATCGGTCGAAAATTAAGTTGTTATATAAAAAAAAACATTTTGTTTTTCAAGATATCTTGACCAACCTCGGCATTAATTAGTTTTACTTAACTCCAAATATATAGGAAAAAACATATTAATATCGGACCACTACATCATATAGCTGCCATAGGAACGATCGGTCGAAAATTAAGTTTTTGTATGTAAAATCATTTTGTTTATCAAGATATCTTGACATATGTCAAATCCAGCTGGATCGGACCACTGTTTCATATAGCTGCCATAGGAACGATCGGTCGAAAATTAAGTTTTTGTATGAAAAAACAGTTTGCTTATCAAGATATCTTGACATATGTCAAAACCAGCTGGATCGGACCACTGTTTCATATAGCTGCCATAGGAACGATCGGTCGAAAATTAAGTTTTTGTAGGTAAAATCATTTTGTTTATCAAGATATCTTGATATATGTCAAATCCAGCTGGATCGGACCACTGTTTCATATAGCTGCCATAGGAACGATCGGTCGAAAATGAAGTTTTTGTATGAAAAAACATTTTGCTTATCAAACTAGGCAACTATTAGTTTTACTAATCTCCTCATATATAGGCAAAATCCTATTAAGGTCGGACCACTTTATTATATAGCTGCCATAGGAACGATCGGTCGAAAATTAAGTTTTTGTATGAAAAAACATTTTGTTTATCAAGATATCTTGACATATGTCAAGACCAGCTGGATCGGACCACTGTTTCATATAGCTGCCATGGGAACGATCGGTCGAAAATTAAGTTTTTGTATGAAAAAACATTTTGTTTATCAAGATATCTTGACCAACCTCGGCATTAATTAGTTTTACTTAACTCCAAATATATAGGAAAAAACATATTTATATCGGACCACTACATCATATAGCTGCCATAGGAACGATCGATCGAATATTAAGTTTTTGTATGAAAAAACATTTTGCTTATCAAGATATCTTGACATATGTCAAAACCAGCTGGATCGGACCACTGTTTCATATAGCTGCCATAGGAACGATCGGTCGAAAATTAAGTTGTTATATAAAAAAAAACATTTTGTTTTTCAAGATATCTTGACCAACCTCGGCATTAATTAGTTTTACTTAACTCCAAATATATCGGAAAAAACATATCAATATCGGACTACTACATCATATAGCTGCCATAGGAACGATCGGTCGAATATTAAGTTTTTGTATGAAAAACAGTTTGCTTATCAAGATATCTTGACATAAGTCAAAACCAGCTGGATCGGACCACTGTTTCATATAGCTGCCATAGGAACGATCGGTCGAAAATTAAGTTTTTGTATGTAAAATCATTTTGTTTATCAAGATATCTTGACATATGTCAAATCCAGCTGGATCGGACCACTGTTTCATATAGCTGCAATAGGAACGATCGGTCGAAAATTAAGTTTTTGTATGAAAAAACATTTTGTTTATCAAGATATCTTGACATATGTCAAAACCAGCTGGATCGGACCACTGTTTCATATAGCTGCCATAGGAACGATCGGTCGAAAATTAAGTTTTTGTATGTAAAATCATTTTGTTTATCAAGATATCTTGACATATGTCAAATCCAGCTGGATCGGACCACTGTTTCATATAGCTGCCATAGGAACGATCGGTCGAAAATTAAGTTTTTGTATGAAAAAACATATTGCTTATCAAACTAGGCAACTATTAGTTTTAATAATCTCCTCATATATAGGCAAAATCCTATTAAGGTCGGACCACTTTATCATATAGCTGCCATAGGAACGATCGATCGAATATTAAGTTTTTGTATGAAAAAACATTTTGCTTATCAAGATATCTTGACATATGTCAAAACCAGCTGGATCGGACCACTGTTTCATATAGCTGCCATAGGAACGATCGTTCGAAAATTAAGTTTTTGTATGTAAAATCATTTTGTTTATCAAGATATATTGACATATGTCAAATCCAGCTGGATCGGACCACTGTTTCATATAGCTGCCATAGGAACGATCGGTCGAAAATTAAGTTTTTGTATGAAAAAACATTTTGTTCATCAAGATATTTTGATCAAACTCGGCATTTATTAGTTTTACTATGCTCTTTAAATAAATTCAAAATCCTATTCAGATCGGACCAATATATCATACAGCTGCCATAGGAACGATCAGTCGAAAATTAAGTTGTTATATAAAAAAAAACATTTAGTTTTTCAAGATATCTTGACCAACCTCGGCATTAATTAGTTTTACTTAACTCCAAATATATAGGAAAAAACATATTAATATCGGACCACTACATCATATAGCTGCCATAGGAACGATCGGTCGAATATTAAGTTTTTGTATGAAAAAACATTTTGCTTATCAAGATATCTTGTCATATGTCAAAACCAGCTGGATCGGACCACTGTTTCATATAGCTGCCATAGGAACGATCGGTCGAAAATTAAGTTTTTGTATGTAAAATCATTTTCCTTATCAAGATATCTTGACATATGTCAAATCCAGCTGGATCGGACCACTGTTTCATATAGCTGCCATAGGAACGATCGCTCGAAAATTAAGTTTTGTATGAAAAAACATTTTGCTTATCAAACTAGGCAACTATTAGTTTACTAATCTCCTCATATATAGGCAAAATCCTATTAAGGTCGGACCACTGTTTCATATAGCTGCCATAGGAACGATCGGTCGAAAATTAGGTTTTGTATGAAAAAACATTTTGTTTATCAAGATATCTTGACATATGACAAAACCAGCTGGATCGGACCACTGTTTCATATAGCTGCCATAGGAGCGATCGGTCGAAAATTAAGTTTTTGTATGAAAAAACTTTTTGTTTATTAAGATATCTTAACATATGTCAAAACCAGCTGGATCGGACTACTGTTTCATATAGCTGCCATAGGAACGAACGGTCGAAAATTTAGTTTTTGTATGAAAAAACATTTGTTTATCAAGATATCTTGACATATGTCAAAACCAGCTGGATCGGACCACTGTTCATATAGCTGCCATAGGAACGATCGGTCGAAAATTAAGTTTTTGTATGAAAAAACATTTTGTTTATCAAGATATCTTGACATATGTCAAAACCAGCTGGATCGGCCCACTGTTTCATATAGCTGCCATAGGAACGTTCGGTCTTAAATTAAGTTTTTGTATGAAAAAACATTTTGTTTATCAAGAAATCTTGACATATGTCAAAACCAGCTGGATCGGCCCACTGTTTCATATAGCTGCCATAGGAACGATCGGTCGAAAATTAAGTTTTTGTATGAAAAACATTTTGTTCATCAAGATATCTTGACATATGTCAAAACCAGCTGGATCGGCCCACTGTTTCATATAGCTGCCATAGGAACGTTCGGTCTAAAATTAAGTTTTTGTATGAAAAAACATTTTGTTTATCAAGATATCTTGACATATGTCAAAACCAGCTGGATCGACCCACTGTTTCATATAGCTGCCATAGGAACGTTCGGTCTAAAATTAAGTTTTTGTATGAAAAAACATTTTGTTTATCAAGATATATTGACATATGTCAAATCCAGCTGGATCGGACCACTGTTTCATATAGCTGCCATAGGAACGATCGGTCGAAAATTAAGTTTTTGTATGAAAAAACATTTTGTTCATCAAGATATTTTGATCAAACTCGGCATTTATTAGTTTTACTATGATCTTTAAATAAATTCAAAATCCTATTCAGATCGGACCAATATATCATACAGCTGCCATAGGAACGATCAGTCGAAAATTAAGTTGTTATATAAAAAAAAACATTTTGTTTTTCAAGATATCTTGACCAACCTCGGCATTAATTAGTTTTACTTAACTCCAAATATATAGGAAAAAACATATTAATATCGGACCACTACATCATATAGCTGCCATAGGAACGATCGGTCGAATATTAAGTTTTTGTATGAAAAAACATATTGTTTATCAAGATATCCTGACATATGTCAAAACCAGCTGGATCGGCCCACTGTTTCATATAGCTGCCATAGGAACGTTCGGTCTAAAATTAAGTTTTTGTATGAAAAAACTCTTTGTTTATCAAGATATCTTGACATATGTCAAAACCAGCTGGATCGGCCCACTGTTTCATATAGCTGCCATAGGAACGTTCGGTCTAAAATTAAGTTTTTGTATGAAAAAACATTTTGTTTATCAAGATATCTTGACATATGTCAAAACCAGCTGGATCGGCCCACTGTTTCATATAGCTGCCATAGGAACATTCGGTGTAAAATTAAGTTTTTGTATGAAAAAATTTTGTTTATCAAGATATCTTGACATATGTCAAAACCAGCTGGATCGGCCCACTATTTCATATAGCTGCCATAGGAACGTTCGGTCTAAAATTAAGTTTTTGTATGAAAAAACATTTTGTTTATCAAGATATCTTAACATATGTCAAAACATGCTGGATCGGACCACTGTTTCATATAGCTGCCATAGGAACGATCGGTCGAAAATTAAGTTTTGTATGAAAAAACTTGTTTATCAAAATATCTTGTCATATGTCAAAACCAGCTGGATCGGACTACTGTTTCATATAGCTGCCATAGGAACGATCGGTCGAAAATTAAGTTTTTGTATAAAAAAACATTTTGTTTATCAAGATATCTTGACATATGTCAAAACCAGCTGGATCGGACCACTGTTTCATATAGCTGCCATAGGAACGTTCGGTCTAAAATTAAGTTTTTGTATGAAAAAACTCTTTGTTTATCAAGATATCTTGACATATGTCAAAACCAGCTGGATCGGACCACTGTTTCATATAGCTGCCATAGGAACGATCGGCCGAAAATTAAATTTTTGTATGAAAAAAACATTTTGTTTATCACGATATCTTGACATATGTCAAAACCAGCTGGATCGGACCACTGTTTCATATAGCTGCCATAGGAACGACCGGTCGAAAATTAAGTTTTTGTATGAAAAAACATTTTGTTTATCAAACTAGGCAACTATAAGTTTACCAACCTCCTCATATATAGGCAAAATCCTATTAAGTTCGGACCACTATATCATATGGCTGCCATAGGAACGTTCGATCGAAAATTAAGTTTTTGTGTGAAAAACATTTTGTTTATCAAGATATCTTGACATATGTCAAAACCGCTGGATCTAACCACTGTTTCATATAGCTGCCATAGGAACGTTCGGTCTAAAATTAAGTTTTGTATGAAAAAACATTTTGTTTATCAAGATATCTTGTCATATGTCAAAACCAGCTGGATCGGACCACTGTTTTATATAGCTGCCATAGGAACGATCGGTCGAAAATTAAGTTTTTGTATGAAAAAACATTTTGTTTATCAAGATATCTTGACATATGTCAAAAAACAGCTGGATCGGACTACTGTTTCATATAGCTGTCATAGGAACGATCGGTAGAAAATTAAGTTTTGTATGAAAAACATGTTGTTTATAAAAATATCTTGACATATGTCAAAACCAGCTGGATCGGACCACTAAATCATATAGCTGCCATAGGAACGATCGGTCGAAAATTAAGTTTTTGTATGAAAAAACATTTTGTTTATCAAGATATCTTGACAAATGTCAAAACCAGCTGGATCGGACCACTGTTTTATATAGCTGCCATAGGAACGATCGGTCGAAAATTAAGTTTTTGTATGGAAAAACATGTTGTTTATCAAGATATCTTGACATATGTCAAAACCAGCTGGATCGGATCACTGTTTCATATAGCTGCGATTGGAACGATCGGTCGAAAATTTAGTTTTTTGTATGAAAAACATGCTGTTTATAAAATATCTTGACATATGTCAAAACCAGCTGGATCGGACCACTAAATCATATAGCTGCCATAGGAACGATCGGTCGAAAATTAAGTTTTTGTATGAAAAAACATTTTGTTTATCAAGATATCTTGACATGTCAAAACCAGCTGGATCGGACTGCTGTTGCATATAGCTGCCATAGGAACGATCGGTCGAAAATTAAGTTTTGTATGAAAAACATTTTGTTTCTCAAGATATCTTGACATATGTCAAAACCAGCTAGATCGGACCACTAAATCATGTAGCTGCCATAGGAACGATCGGTCGAAAATTAAGTTTTTGTATGAAAAAACATGTTGCTTATCAAGATATCTTGACATATGTCAAAACCAGCTGGATCGGACCACTGTTTCATATAGCTGTCATAGGAACGATCGGTCGAAAATTAAGTTTTTGTATGAAAAAACATTTTGTTTATTATACTAGGCAACTATAAGTTTTACTAATCTCCTCATATATAGGCAAAATCCTATTAAGTTCGGACCACTATATCATATAGCTGCCATAGGAACGATCGGCCGCAAATTAAGTTGTTGTATAAAAAAAACCTTTTGTTTTTCAAAATATCTTGACCAACCTCGGCATTAATTAGTTTTACTTTACTCCTCATATATAGGCAAAATCATATTAATATCGGACCACTATATCATATAGCTGCCATAGGAACGGTCGGTCGAAAATTAAGTTTTTGCATGAAAAAACATTTGTTTATTAAGATATCTTGACCAAACTAGGCGACTTTTAGTTTTACTAAGCTCCTCATATATATGCAAAATCATATTAAGATTGGACCACTAAATCATATAGCTGCCTTAGGAACGACCGGTCGAAAATTAAGTTTTTGTATGAAAAAACATTTTGCTTATCAAGATATCTTGACATATGTCAAAACCAGCTGGATTGGACCACTGTTTAATATAGCTGCCATAGGAACGATCGGTCGAAAATTAGGTTTTTGTATGAAAAAACATTTGTTTATCAAGATATCTTGATATATTTCAAAACCAGATGGATTGGACTACTGTTTCATATAGCTGCCATAGGAACGATCGGTCGAAAATTAAGTTTTTGTATGAAAAAACATTTTGTTTATCAAGATATCTTGACATATGTCAAACCAGCTGGATCGGACCACTGTTTCATATAGCTGCCATAGGAACGATCGGTCGAAAATTAAGTTTTGTATGAAAAACATTTTGTTTATTAACTAGGCAACTATAGGTTTTACTAATCTCCTCATATATAGGCAAAATCCTATTAAGTTCGGACCACTATATATATAGCTGCCATAGGAACAATCGGTCGAATATTAAGTTTTGTATGAAAAAAAACATTTTGTTTTTCAAGATATCTTGACATATGTCAAAACCAGCTGGATCGGACCACTGTTTCATATAGCTGTCATAGGAACGATCGGTCGAAAATTAAGTTTTTGTATGAAAAACATTTGTTTATTATACTAGGCAACTATAAGTTTTACTAATCTCCTCATATATAGGCAAAATCCTATAAGTTCGGACCACTATATCATATAGCTGCCATAGGAACGATCGGCCGCAAATTAAGTTGTTGTATAAAAAAAAACCTTTTGTTTTTCAAAATATCTTGACCAACCTCGGCATTAATTAGTTTTACTTTACTCCTCATATATAGGCAAAATCATATTAATATCGGACCACTATATCATATAGCTGCCATAGGAACGGTCGGTCGAAAATTAAGTTTTTGCATGAAAAAACATTTTGTTTATTAAGATATCTTGACCAAACTAGGCGACTTTTAGTTTTACTAAGCTCCTCATATATATGCAAAATCATATTAAGATTGGACCACTAAATCATATAGCTGCCTTAGGAACGACCGGTCGAAAATTAAGTTTTTGTATGAAAAACATTTTGCTTATCAAGATATCTTGACATATGTCAAAACCAGCTGGATTGGACCACTGTTTAATATAGCTGCCATAGGAACGATCGGTCGAAAATTAGGTTTTTGTATGAAAAAACATTTTGTTTATCAAGATATCTTGATATATTTCAAAACCAGATGGATTGGACTACTGTTTCATATAGCTGCCATAGGAACGATCGGTCGAAAATTAAGTTTTTGTATGAAAAAACATTTTGTTTATCAAGATATCTTGACATATGTCAAACCAGCTGGATCGGACCACTGTTTCATATAGCTGCCATAGGAACGATCGGTCGAAAATTAAGTTTTTGTATGAAAAACATTTTGTTTATTAAACTAGGCAACTATAAGTTTTACTAATCTCCTCATATATAGGCAAAATCCTATTAAGTTCGGACCACTATATCATATAGCTGCCATAGGAACGATCGGCCGAAAATTAAGTTGTTGTATAAAAAAAAACATTTTGTTTTTCATGAAAAAAACATTTTGTTTATCAAGATATCTTGGCATATGTCAAAACCAGGTGGATCGGACCATTGTTTCATATAGCTGCCATAGGAACGACCGGTCGAAAATTAAGTTTTTGTATGAAAAAACATTTTGTTCTTCAAGATATCTTGAACAAACTAGGCAACTTTTAGTTTTACTAAGCCTCTCACATATATGCAAAATCCTATTAAGATCGGACCACTAAATCATATAGCTGCCATAGGAACGATCGGTCGAAAATTAAGTTTTTGTATGAAAAACATTTCGTTTATCAAACTAGGCAACTATAAGTTTTACTAATCCCATATATAGGCAAAATCCTATTAAGTTCGGAACACTATATCATATAGCTGCCATAGGAACGTTCGGTCGAAAATTAAGTTTTTGTATGAAAAAACACTTTGTTTATCAAGATATCTTGACATATGTCAAAATCAGCTGGATCGGACCACTGTTTCATATAGCTGTCATAGGAACAATCAGTCGAAAATTAAGTTTTTGTATGAAAAAACATTTTGTTCATCATGATATCTTGACCAAACTAGGCCAACTTTAGATTTACTAAGCTCCTCATATATATGCAAAATCCTATTAGATCTGACCACTAAATCATATAGCTGCCATAGGAACGATCCGTCGAAATTTAAGTTTTGTATGAAAAAACATTTGTTCATCAAGATATTTTGATCAAACTCGGCATTTATTAGTTTTACTATGCTCTTAATATATATGCAATCCTAATCAGTTCGGACCAATATATCATATAGCTGCCATAGCAGCTAGATATCTTGACATATGTCAAAACCAGCTGGATTGGACCACTGTTTCATATAGCTGCCATAGGAACGATCGGTCGAAAATTAAGTTTTTGTATGAAAAACATTTTGTTTATCAAGATATGTTGACATATGTCAAAACCAGCTGGATGGGTCACTGTTTCATATAGCTGCCATAGGAACGATCGGTCGAAAATTAAGTTTTGTATGAAAAAAACATTTGTTTCTCAAGATATCTTGACATATGTCAAAACCAGTTGGATCGGACCACTGTTTCATATAGCTGTCATAGGAACGATCGGTCGAAAATTAAGTTTTTGTATGAAAAAACATTTGTCATCAAGATATCTTGACCAAACTAGGCGACTTTTAGTTTTACTAAGCTCCTCATATATATGCAAAATCCTATTAAGATTGGATCACTAAATCATATAGCTGCCTTAGGAACGAGCGGTCGAAAATTAAGTTTTTGCATGAAAAAAAATTTTGTTTATTAAGATATCTTGACCAACCTCGGCATTAATTAGTTTTACTTTACTCCTCATATATAGGCAAAATCATATAATATCGGACCACTATATCATATAGGACGGTCGGTCGAAAATTAAGTTTTTGCATGAAAAAACATTTTGTTTATTAAGATATCTTGACCAAACTAGGCGACTTTTAGTTTTACTAAGCTCCTCATATATATGCAAAATCCTATTAAGATTGGACCACTAAATCATATAGCTGCCTTAGGAACGACCGGTCGAAAATTAAGTTTTTGTATGAAAAAACATTTTGTTTATCAAGATATCTTGACATATGTCAAAACCAGCTGGATTGGACACTGTTTCATATAGCTGCCATAGGAACGATCGGTCGAAAATTAGGTTTTGTACGAAAAAACATTTTGTTTATCAAGATATCTTGATATATTTCAAACAGATGGATTGGACTACTGTTTCATATAGCTGCCATAGGAACGATCGGTCGAAAATTAAGTTTTTGTATGAAAAAAACATTTTGTTTATCAATATATCTTGACATATGTCAAACCAGCTGGATCGGACCACTGTTTCATATAGCTGCCATAGGAACGATCGGTCGAAAATTAAGTTTTTGTATGAAAAAAATTTTGTTTATTAAACTAGGCAACTATAAGTTTTACTAATCTCCTCATATATAGGCAAAATCCTATTAAGTTCGGACCACTATATCATATAGCTGCCATAGGAACGATCGGCCGAAAATTAAGTTGTTGTATAAAAAAAAACTTTTGTTTTTCATGAAAAACATTTTGTTTATCAGATATCTTGGCATATGTCAAAACCAGGTGGATCGGACCACTGTTTCATATAGCTGCCTAGGAACGACCGGTCGAAAATTAAGTTTTTGTATGAAAAAACATTTTGTTCTTCAAGATATCTTGAACAAACTAGGCAACTCTTAGTTTTACTAAGCCTCTAACATATATGCAAAATCCTATTAGATCGGACCACTAAATCATATAGCTGCCATAGGAACGATCGGTCGAAAATTAAGTTTTGTATGAAAAACATTTCGTTTATCAAACTAGGCAACTATAAGTTTTACTAATCCCATATATAGGCAAAATCCTATTAAGTTCGGAACACTATATCATATAGCTGCCATAGGAACGTTCGGTCGAAAATTAAGTTTTTGTATGAAAAACACTTTGTTTATCAAGATATCTTGACATATGTCAAAATCAGCTGGATCGGACCACTGTTTCATATAGCTGTCATAGGAACAATCAGTCGAAAATTAAGTTTTGTATGAAAAAACATTTTGTTCATCAAGATATATTGACCAAATTAGGCAACTTTTAGTTTTACTAAGCTCCTCATATATATGCAAAATCCTATTAAGATCTGATCACTAAATCATATAGCTGCCATAGGAACGATCCGTCGAAATTTAAGTTTTTGTATGAAAAAACATTTTGTTCATCAAGATATTTTGATCAAACTCGGCATTTATTAGTTTTACTATGCTCTTAATATATATGCAATCCTAATCAGTTCGGACCAATATATCCTATAGCTGCCATAGCAGCTAGATATCTTGACATATCGCAAAACCAGCTGGATTGGACCACTGTTTCATATAGCTGCCATAGGAACGATCGGTCGAAAATTAAGTTTGTGTATGAAAAACATTTGGTTTATCAAGATATGTTGACATATGTCAAAACCAGCTGGATCGGTCACTGTTTCATATAGCTGCCATAGGAACGATCGGTCGAAAATTAGGTTTTTGTATGAAAAAACATTTGTTTATCAAGATATCTTGATATATTTCAAAACCAGATGGATTGGACTACTGTTATATAGCTGCCATAGGACGATCGGTCGAAAATTAAGTTTTGTATGAAAAAACATTTTGTTTTCAATATATCTTGACATATGTCAAACCAGCTGGATCGGACCACTGTTTCATATAGCTGCCATAGGAACGATCGGTCGAAAATTAAGTTTTTGTATGAAAACACATTTTGTTTATTAAACTAGGCAACTATAAGTTTTACTAATCTCCTCATATATAGGCAAAATCCTATTAAGTTCGGACCACTATATCATATAGCTGCCATAGGAACGATCGGCCGAAAATTAAGTTGTTGTTATAAAAAAAAACATTTTGTTTCTCATGAAAAAACATTTTGTTTATCAAGATATCTTGGCATATGTCAAAACCAGGTGGATCGGACCACTGTTTCATATAGCTGCCATAGGAACGACCGGTCGAAAATTAAGTTTTGTATGAAAAAACATTTTGTTCTTCAAGATATCTGAACAAACTAGGCAACTCTTAGTTTTACTAAGCTCTCACATATATGCAAAATCCTATTAAGATCGGACCACTAAATCATATAGCTGCCATAGGAACGATCGGTCGAAAATTAAGTTTTTGTATGAAAAAACATTTCGTTTATCAACTAGGCAACTATAAGTTTTACTAATCCCATATATAGGCAAAATCCTATTAAGTTCGGAACACTATATCATATAGCTGCCATAGGAACGTTCGGTCGAAAATTAAGTTTTTGTATGAAAAAACACTTTGTTTATCAAGATATCTTGACATATGTCAAAATCAGCTGGATCGGACCACTGTTTCATATAGCTGTCATAGGAACAATCAGTCGAAAATTAAGTTTTGTATGAAAAAAAATTTTGTTCATCATGATATCTTGACCAAACTAGGCAACTTTTAGATTTACTAGCTCCTCATATATATGCAAAATCCTATTAAGATCTGACCACTAAATCATATAGCTGCCATAGAGAACGACCGTCGAAATTTAAGTTTTTGTATGAAAAAACATTTTGTTCATCAAGATATTTTGATCAAACTCGGCATTTATTAGTTTTACTATGCTCTTATATATATCAATCCTAATCAGTTCGGACCATATATCATATAGCTGCCATAGCAGCTAGATATCTTGACATATGTCAAAACCAGCTGGATTGGACCACTGTTTCATATAGCTGCCATAGGAACGATCGGTCGAAAATTAAGTTTTGTATGAAAAACATTTTGTTTATCAAGATATGTTGACATATGTCAAAACCAGCTGGATGGGTCACTGTTTCATATAGCTGCCATAGGAACGATCGGTCGAAAATTAAGTTTTTGTATGAAAAAACATTTTTGTTCTCAAGATATCTTGACATATGTCAAAACCAGTTGGATCGGACCACTGTTTCATATAGCTGTCATAGGAACGATCGTCGAAATTAAGTTTTTGTATGAAAAAACATTTTGTTCATCAAGATATCTGACCAACTAGGCGACTTTTAGTTTACTAAGCTCCTCATATATATGCAAAATCCTATTAAGATTGGATCACTAAATCATATAGCTGCCTTAGGAACGAGCGGTCGAAAATTAGTTTTTGCATGAAAAAACATTTTGTTTATTAAGATATCTTGACCAACCTCGCATTAATTAGTTTTACTTTACTCCTCATATATAGGCAAAATCATATTAATATCGGACCACTATATCATATAGGAACGGTCGTCGAAAATTAAGTTTTTGCATGAAAAAACATTTGTTTATTAAGATATCTTGACCAAACTAGGCGACTTTTAGTTTTACTAAGCTCCTCATATATATGCAAATCCTATTAAGATTGGACCACTAAATCATATAGCTGCCTTAGGAACGACCGGTCGAAAATTAAGTTTTTGTATGAAAAACATTTTGTTTATCAAGATATCTTGACATATGTCAAAACCAGCTGGATTGGACCACTGTTTCATATAGCTGCCATAGGAACGATCGGTCGAAATTAGGTTTTTGTACGAAAAAACATTTTGTTTATCAGATATCTTGATATATTTCAAAACCAGATGGATTGGACTACTGTTTCATATAGCTGCCAGGAAACGATCGGTCGAAAATTAGTTTTTGTATGAAAAAACATTTTGTTTATCAATATATCTTGACATATGTCAAACCAGCTGGATCGGACCACTGTTTCATATAGCTGCCATAGGAACGATCGGTCGAAAATTAAGTTTTTGTATGAAAAAACATTTTGTTTATTAAACTAGGCAACTATAAAGTTTTACTAATCTCCTCATATATAGGCAAATCCTATTAAGTTCGGACCACTATATCATATAGCTGCCATAGGAACGATCGGCCGAAAATTAAGTTGTTGTATAAAAAAAACATTTTGTTTTTCATGAAAAAACATTTGTTTATCAAGATATCTTGGCATATGTCAAAACAGGTGGATCGGACCACTGTTTCATATAGCTGCCATAGGAACGACCGGTCGAAAATTAAGTTTTTGTATGAAAAAACATTTTGTTCTTCAAGATATCTTGAACAAACTAGGCAACTCTTAGTTTTACTAAGCCTCTCACATATGCAAAATCCTATTAAGATCGGACCACTAAATCATATAGCTGCCATAGGAACGATCGGTCGAAAATTAAGTTTTGTATGAAAAAACATTTCGTTTATCAAACTAGGCAACTATAAGTTTTACTAATCCCATATATAGGCAAAATCCTATTAAGTTCGGAACACTATATCATATAGCTGCCATAGGAACGTTCGGTCGAAAATTAAGTTTTTGTATGAAAAAAACACTTTGTTTATCAAGATATCTTGACATATGTCAAAATCAGCTGGATCGGACCACTGTTTCATATAGCTGTCATAGGAACAATCAGTCGAAAATTAAGTTTTTGTATGAAAAAACATTTTGTTCATCAAGATATATTGACCAAATTAGGCAACTTTTAGTTTACTAAGCTCCTCATATATATGCAAAATCCTATAAGATCTGATCACTAAATCATATAGCTGCCATAGGAACGATCCGTCGAAATTAAGTTTTTGTATGAAAAAACATTTGTTCATCAAGATATTTTGATCAAACTCGGCATTTATTAGTTTTACTATGCTCTTAATATATATGCAATCCTAATCAGTCGGACCAATATATCATATAGCTGCCATAGCAGCTAGATCTTGACATATCGCAAACCAGCTGGATTGGACCACTGTTTCATATAGCTGCCATAGGAACGATCGGTCGAAAATTAAGTTTGTGTATGAAAAACATTTGGTTTATCAAGATATGTTGACATATGTCAAAACCAGCTGGATCGGACCACTGTTTCATATAGCTGCCATAGGAACGATCGGTCGAAAATTAGGTTTTTGTATGAAAAACATTTTGTTATCAAGATATCTTGATATATTTCAAAACCAGATGGATTGGACTACTGTTCATATAGCTGCCATAGGAACGATCGGTCGAAAATTAAGTTTTGTATGAAAAAACATTTTGTTTATCAATATATCTTGACAATGTCAAACCAGCTGGATCGGACCACTGTTTCATATAGCTGCCATAGGAACGATCGGTCGAAAATTAAGTTTTTGTATGAAACACATTTTGTTTATTAAACTAGGCAACTATAAGTTTTACTAATCTCCTCATATATAGGCAAAATCCTATTAAGTTCGGACCACTATATCATATAGCTGCCATAGGAACGATCGGCCGAAAATTAAGTTGTTGTATAAAAAAAAACATTTTGTTTTTCATGAAAAAACATTTTGTTTATCAAGATATCTTGGCATATGTCAAAACCAGGTGGATCGGACCACTGTTTCATATAGCTGCCATAGGAACGACCGGTCGAAATTAAGTTTTTGTATGAAAAAACATTTTGTTCTTCAAGATATCTTGAACAAACTAGGCAACTCTTAGTTTTACTAAGCCTCTCACATATATGCAAAATCCTATTAAGATCGGACCACTAAATCATATAGCTGCCATAGGACGATCGGTCGAAAATTAAGTTTTTGTATGAAAAAACATTTCGTTTATCAAACTAGGCAACTATAAGTTTTACTAATCCCATATATAGGCAAAATCCTATTAAGTTCGGAACACTATATCATATAGCTGCCATAGGAACGTTCGGTCGAAAATTAAGTTTTTGTATGAAAAAACACTTTGTTTATCAAGATATCGTGACATATGTCAAAATCAGCTGGATCGGACCACTGTTTCATATAGCTGTCATAGGAACAATCAGTCGAAAATTAAGTTTTTGTATGAAAAAAACATTTTGTTCATCAAGATATTTTGATCAAACTCGGCATTTATTAGTTTTACTATGCTCTTAATATATATGCAATCCTAATCAGTTCGGACCAATATCATATAGCTGCCATAGCAGCTAGATATCTTGACATATCGCAAAACCAGCTGGATTGGACCACTGTTTCATATAGCTGCCATAGGAACGATCGGTCGAAAATTAGTTTGTGTATGAAAAAACATTGGGTTTATCAAGATATGTTGACATATGTCAAAACCAGCTGGATCGGTCACTGTTTCTATAGCTGCCATAGGAACGATCGGTCGAAAATTAGGTTTT
>JAURSC010000180.1:0-24578 GCA_030788265.1 Drosophila americana | reverse complement strand
TTTAGTTTAACATAATTAACTTATGACGGCAAAGGCAAACTTTTTTATCTAACATGCCTTGAGCGAACCACTCCCTATGTCGGTTTGATGACACATATTCTATAATGCCGACATTTTTTCCAAATGCAACCAACCACTATATTAGTTCATGTACTATTAAGTAATAGATTCCATTAGCGTCAGTATCCTTTTAGTTTAACATAATTAACTTATGACGGCAAGGCAAAACTTTTTTTTGACATGCATTGAGCGAACACCACTCCCTATGTCGGTTTGATGACACATATTCTATAATGCCGACATTTTCCAATGCAACCAACCACTATATTTGTTTCATGTACTATTTAAGAGATAGATTCCATTAGCGTCAGTTATCTTTTTAGTTTAACATAATGGATTTATGCCGGCAAGGCAAAACCACACAGTGTTATGCCGTATAGAAACTTTTTATGTTAGTTTTATGACACATATCTATAATGTCGACATTTTTCGAATGCTACCAACCACTTTATTTGTTTCATGTACTAAATAGTAATACATTCTATTAGTTTCAGTAATCTTTTTAGTTAAATATATTTAACTTATGACGGCAACGCAAAACTTTTTTATCTGACAAGCCTTGAGCGATACCACTCCCTATGTAGGTTTGATGACACATATTCTATAATGCCGACATTTTTTCCAAATGCAACCAACCACTATATTTGTTTCATGTACTAATTAAGTAATAGATTCCATTAGCGTCAGTCTTCTTTTTAGTTAACATAATGGATTTATGCCGGCAAGGCAAAACCACACAGTTTATGCCATATATACACTTTTTATATTGGTTTTATGACACATATTCTATAATGTCGACATTTTTTCAAAATGCTACCAACTACCTTATTTGTTTCATGTACTAATTTAGTAATACATTTTATTAGTTTCAGTAATCTTTTTAGTTAAACATAATTGACTCATGACGGCAAGGCAAACTTTTTTATCTGACATGCCTTGAGCGACACCACTCCCTATGTCGGTTTGATGACACATATTCTATAATGCCGACATTTTTCCAAATGCAACCAACCACTATATTTGTTTCATGTACTATTTAAGAGATAGATTCCATTAGCGTCAATAATCTTTTAGTTAACATAATTGACTTATGCCGGCAAGGCAAAACCACACAGTGTTATGCCGTATAGAAACTTTTTATATTGGTTTTATGACACATATTCTATAATGTCGACATTTTTTTCCGAATGCTACCAACCACCTTATTTGTTTCATGTACTAATTAGTAACATTCTAATGGCATCAGTAATCTTTTTAGTTAAAAATAATTACTTATGACGGCAAAGCAAAACTTTTTTATCTGACATGCCTTGAGCGACAACACTCCCTTTTTAGGTTTGATGACGCATATTCTATAATGCCGACATTTTTTCCAATGCCACCAACCACTATATTTGTTTCATGTACTAATTAAGTAATAGATTCCATTAGCGTCAGTATCTTTTTAGTTTAACATAATGGATTTTATGCCGCAAGGCAAAACCACACAGTGTTATGCCATATAGAAACTTTTTATATTGGTTTTATGACACATATTCTTAATAATGTCACATTTTTTTCCGAATGCTACCAACCACCCTTATTTGTTTCATGTACTAATTTTATAATACATTCGATTAGTTTCAGTAATCTATTTAGTTAAACATAATTGACTCATGACGGCAAGGCAAAACTTTTTTATCTGACATGCCTTGAGCGACACCACTCCCTAGTCGGTTTGATGACACATATTCTATAATGCCGACATTTTTTTCCAAATGCAACCAACCATTATATTTTGTTCATGTACTATTTAAGAGATAGATTCCATTAGCGTCAGTTATCTTTTTAGGTTAACATAATGGATTTATGCTGGCAAGGCAAAACCACACAGTGTTATGCCGTATAGAAACATTTTATATTGGTTTTATGACACATATTCTATAATGTCGACATTTTTTCCGATGCTACCACCACCTTATTTGTTTCATGTACTAATTAGTAATACATACAAATGGCTTCAGTAATCTTTTTAGTTAAACACATTACTTATGACGGAAAAGCAAAACTTTTTTATCTGACATACCTTGAGCGACACCACTCCCTATGTCGGTTTGATGACTCATATTCTATAATGCCGACATTTTTTCCAAATGCAACCAACCACTATATTTGTTGCATGTACTAATTAAGTAATAGATTCCATTAGCGTCGGTAATCCTTTAAGTTTAACATAATTACTTATGACGGCAAAGGCAAAACTTTTTTATCTAACATGCCTTGAGCGACACCACTCTCTATGTAGGTTTGATGACACATATTCTATAATGCCGACATTTTGTCCCAAATGCAACCAACCACTATATTTGTTTCATGTAATATTTAGTAATACATTCTATTAGTTTCAGTAATCTTTTTAGTTAAATATTTAACTTATGACGGCAACGCAAAACTTTTTTATCTGACAAGCCTTGAGCGATACAACTCCCTATGTAGGTTTGATGACACATATTCTATAATGCCGACATTTTTCCAAATGCACCACCACTATATTTGTTTCATGTACTAATTAAGTAATAGATTCCATTAGCGTCAATAATCTTTTTAGTTTAACATAATGGATTTATGCTGGCAAGGCAAAACCACACAGTGTTATGCCATATAGAAACTTTTTATATTGGTTTTATGACACATATTCATAATGTCGACATTTTTTCAAAATGCTACAACCACCTTATATGTTTCATGTACTAATTTAGTAATACATTTTATTAGTTTCAGTAATCTTTTTAGTTAAACATAATTGACTCATGACGGCAAGGCAAAACTTTTTTATCTGACATGCCTTGAGCGACACCACTCCCTATGTCGGTTTGATGACACATATTCTATAATGCCGACATTTTTTTCCAATGCAACCAACCACTAAATTTGTTTCATGTACTATTTAAGGATAGATTCCATTAGCGTCAATAATTTTTAGTTTCATAATTGACTTATGCCGGCAAGGCAAAACCACACGGTGTTATGCCGTATAGAAACTTTTTATATTGGTTTTATGACACATATTCTATAATGTCGACATTTTTTTCCGAATGCTACCAACCACTTATTTGTTTTCATGTACTAATTAAGTAATACATTCTAATGGCATCAGTAATCTTTTTTAGTTAAAAATAATTAACTTATGACGGCAAAGCAAAACTTTTTTATCTGACATGCCTTGAGCGACACCACTCCCTATGTAGGTTTGATGACGCATATTCTATAATGCCGACATTTTTTCCAAATGCAACCACCACTATATTTGTTTCATGTACTAATTAAGTATAGATTCCATTAGCGTCAGTAATCTTTTTAGTTTAACATAATGGATTTATGCCGGCAATGCAAAACCACACAGTGTTATGCCATATAGAAACTTTTTATATTGGTTTTATGACACATATTCTATAATGTCGACATTTTTTCCGAATGCTACCACCACCTTATTTGTTCATGTACTAATTTAGTAATACATTCGATTAGTTTCAGTAATCTTTTTAGTTAAACATAATTGACTCATGACGGCAAGGCAAAACTTTTTATCTGACATGCCTTGAGCGACACCACTCCCTATGTCGGTTTGATGACACATATTCTATAATGCGACATTTTTTCCAAATGCAACCAACCATTATATTTGTTGTCATGTACTATTTAAGAGATAGATTCCATTAGCGTCAGTTATCTTTTAGTTTAACATAATTGATTATGCCGGCAAGGCAAACCACACAGTGTTATGCCGAGAGAATCTTTTTATATTAGTTATATGACACATATTCTATAATGCCGACATTTTTTCCAATGCAACCAACCACTATATTTGTTTCATGTACTATTAAGAGATAGATTCCATTAGCGTCAGTAATCTTTTAGTTTAACATAATTGACTTATGCCGGCAAGGCAAAACCACACAGTGTTATGCCGTATAGAAACTTTTTATATTGTTTTATGACACATATTCTATAATGTCGACATTTTTTCCGAATGCTACCAACCACCTTATTTGTTTCATGTACTAATTGAGAAATACATTTAATGGCATCAGTAATTTTTTAGTTAAAAATAATTAACTTATGACGGCAAAGCAAAACTTTTTTATCTGACATGCCTTGAGCGACACCACTCCCTATGTCGGTTTGATGACACATATTCTATAATGCCGACATTTTTTTCCAAATGCAACCAACCACTATATTTGTTTCATGTACTATTTAAGAGTATGATTCCATTAGCGTCAGTAATCTTTTAGTTTAACATAATTGACTTATGCCGGCAAGGCAAAACCACACAGTGTTATGCCGTATAGAAACTTTTATATTGTTTTATGACACATATTCTATAATGTCGACATTTTTTTCGAATGCTACCAACCATCTTATATGTTCATGTACTATTTTAGTAATACATACAAGTGGCTTCAGTAATCTTTTTAGTTAAACATAATTAACTTATGACGGCAAAGCAAAACTTTTTTATCTGACATGCCTGAGCGACACTACTCCCTATGTAGGTTTGATGACACATATTCTATAATGCCGACATTTTTTCCAAATGCAACCAACCACTATATTTGTTGCATGTACTACTTAAGTATATTCCATTAGCGTCAGTAATCCTTTTAGTTTAACATTATTAACTTATGACGGCAATGCACAGTGTTATGCCATATAGGAACGTTTTTATATAGGTTTTATGACACATATTCTATAATGTCGACATTTTTCGAACGCTACCAACCACCTTATTTGTTTTCATTCATGTAATAATTTAGTAATACATCTATTAGTTTCAGTAATCTTTTTAGTTAAACATATTAACTTATGACGGCAAACGCAAAACTTTTTTATCTGACATGCCTTGAGCACCACCACTCCCTATGTAGGTTTGATGACGCATATTCTATAATGCCGACATTTTTTCCAAATGCAACCAACCACTATATTTGTTTCATGTACTAATTAAGTAATAGATTCCATTAGCGTCAGTAATCTTTTTAGTTTAACATAATGGATTTATGCCGGCAAGGCAAAACCACAGTGTTATGCCATATAGAAACTTTTTATATTGGTTTTATGACACTATTCTATAATGTCGACATTTTTTTTTCCGAATGCTACCAGCCACCTTATTTGTTTCATGTACTAATTTAGTAATACATTCTATTAGTTTCAGTAATCTTTTTAGTTAAACATAATTGACTTATGACGGCAAGGCAAAAATTTTTTATCTGACATGCCTTGAGCGACACCACTCCCTATGCCGGTTTGATGACACATATTCTATAATGCCGACATTTTTTTCCAAATGCAACCCAACCACTATATTTTTTTCATGTACTATTTAAGAGATAGATTCCATTAGCGCCAGTTATCTTTTTAGTTTAACATAATGGATTTATGCCGGCAAGGCAAAACCACTGTGCTGGTTAGGTTCTGTTGACCGAATGTCTTTATTCAAAGTCAATGTTATGTGCTTAGACTATGGATACATATATGTTCTTATGCTGTTAATGGTTAACAGCTACAAAGAGAGGGAGAGTGAGTAGCTTGCATATGCCTGTGTTAGTGAGCATATATGTTGCTCATGCAATGTGCTCAGACGGAGCGTGGGATCTGCAGCGTAAGCATAAACGGTCAGCTAGTGAGGCTAGTGAACCGCGCTGCGTAATCTGAGACCGGCCAATACATTAGCTGGCTCTGGGCTTGTTTACGTTATTGTTGTTATTGTATGCAACAAAGTGCTGCATACTTTATATTTGAATACAGGGTATTCTGTACGGGCATATACGCACTACACCTCCCTTTTTAAAGAAATAACGTAACATTATAAATGTGTAGTTATTAAATGATCAAAATTGGTTTTTTTTTTTGTGTATTAAATAGTAAAATGAAGTAAAAATATTAAAATAATATGAATTTTTTAAAAATTATTTAGGGTTTATAAAAATGTAAATATAAAAGTGTAAAATGTAAAATTCATTGTAACAATTTGTGTTTCATAAATTTTTTTTTTTTGGTTAATAAAAAATTTATGTTTTATTCGTTAAACATTTTTAGTCTATTTTTATGAACTTTTTGTTCTTTACGTTTTGTATCTGTTATTATAGCATTGTCTTTATCTTTTATCTTACTACCGTATATGGTCCTAGATATTTATTTTCTAATTTATGACCTCCTTCATTTTTTTAAAGTACTTTGTCTCCTATATTCAAATTTAAGTCTAGTGTTTTTCCTATCATATAGTTCTTTATTTTTCTGCTTATGTTTATCTATCATAATTCTTGCTCTTTTATATGCTAATTCTAGTCTATATTTTGATTCCTTAGCATAGTCTTCTACGTTATAAAGTGGGTCTATTTGATCTATGCTATTAAAATGTTTTGGTATTTTGAATTTTACTAAAAATTAGCTCATATGGACAATAATCATGTGCCATTGATGGGGTTGTATTGTAACAATAAACGAAGTATTGAAGCCATGTGTCCCAGTCAGTTTTTGTCAACTGATATGTGACTTCTTTCAACAGTACCAACTGTTTGGTGATGGTGTGCTGTTGATGTTATATTATCTATTTTTAGGTATTTACATATGTCCGTTATTGAATCATTCTTATATTCTGTACCCATGTCCGTTATGAACGTCTTCATTGACCGTACTTCAGAATAAAAGATTCCAATATTGCTTAGCGACAGTTTTTGCCATTTTATTTGGGATCGGAAGGGCAACAGGTATTTTGTTAAATCACAAATTATGTAACTGCATACTCGTTACCATTCTCTGATCTTGGTAATGGACCTATAGTGTCAACAATTACCCTGTCGAAAGCGTTTGTTGGTGTTTTTTGTTATAATCATAGGTGTCTTAGTGTGCTTTGTTGTTTGGGCTTTTTGAAATTTCGGACAATTACGTATGTACTTTGTTATATGACGTGTCATATTTTTCCAATAGTAATGTCTTTTTATTTTTGCTAGCGTTTTTGAAATGCCTGTGTGGCCACCTTGAATAGGATCATCATGGAATGTAGACATTATTGCTTCTTTTCTGTTTCTTTAGTTATTTGGGTTACCGGCTTGAGTAGCGCTACTCTTAAGTTTTTTAAATATATATTGCCCAATTTTTGAAAGTATCTATTGAAATGTTTTTCTTTTCGCTCGGTACCACTTTGAGTTGGCTGATTCCTAATATACCGGCTCTTTTCAAGCCTTTGGAAAAATTGACCTAAATCGATAGTTCCATTAGATAAAGATCGCTAATCTCAATTCTTGCAACAACCTTTTTACCATGTTTTAAAATACATAGCATATTTGTTATGTGCAAGGTCACTATTTTTCGCATATCGTCGTTTTTAATGACGTCGTATAGGTTGGGCTTAGAAGCTTTATCAAGATTTTGCCTTGGCAAATTTCTTGTTCTTTTCCTGCGCAGGATTTATTTGTCTACTTTGTTGTCTTGTAGTGACTTTCAAGACATTGTATTAGTACTTTTTAATTCTTTGATGGTTATTCTTGATAACGCATCTGCAACAAAATTATCATTTCCTTAAGGTATTCTACAGTGAACTCATACTCTTCTAATCTAGTCTCATTCTCGTTAATTTTGAACTTGGATTTACCATTGAAAACAGATATTTCAATGGTCTATGTTCTGTTTTAATAGTGAAATGTTGACCATATATGTATTGTCGAAATGGGTTATTGCCCAGTGGATTGCTGACAACTTGTTCGGTTGTACTTTTATTGCTTTCCCCTTTTGTAAATGAACGAGAAGCATATGCTACGGGCAATTGTTTTTAGCTCTACGTTTTTGAGTCAAAACTGCTCCACAGGCTATTTACTTTACTGGCATCTGTTATGATGCAAATTAATAATATTGCAAAATGCAACGAATCTTCTAGCGCTATCAGCGTCCGTGGGGACTGGATATTTTCAATGACATCGTATTTTTTGTCATCTGGCAAATACCTTGATCAGTACACTTATGACCTAGAAAAGTCACTTCATGCATGAAAAATGAACATTTTCTGGATGTAACTTAAGGTTGTGTCGCCTACACAAGTCAAAAACGTTTGTTAAGTTTTTGATCATGTTGTTTTCGGAACAACCGATGACGATTAAGTCGTCCATGTAACAAGAAAGCTTGTGAAGGTTCTAATCCGGAAAAAGCGATGGTCATCATTCTTTGAAAAATTAGACTATAGGAGCCATTGCTTCGTTGAAAAAGACTTATATTTCTAGAAATTTTTCTTTTCTTCTAATTTATTTGGTGAAACCGGACATTAAATCTAAGCATGAGAAATATTTTGCTCTGCCTAGTTTGATCAAGAATATCATCTATTCTTGGGAGTGGAAATTTTGTCAGACAAGAGTTTTTTGTTAATTTGACGATAGTCTATACTAATCGCCATCTCTTGGTCGGAACCCGGTAATCCCTTTTTTGGGACAAGAAGTATAGGACTGTTATATTCCGATACAGACGGTTCTACAATATTATCCGAGATAAGTTTTTCGACTTGATTATTAACTTCTCTTTATGGTTATGAGGAATTCTGTAGTTTTTAATGTACACTGGCTCAGTATCTTTTAGTCTTAGTTTTTGTTTATACAAATATTGGTTGTTATGGATTCGGTTTCGAGTCCGAATATGTCTGTATACTTGTGCAGAGATCTTTTAATTGTGTCTTAAAATAATGGGAAAGTTCTTTTTTTAGTTTTTTCATCACCGTTTCTTGGCGATCTTTGCTAATTTCGTGGACTGTTTCATAGTCACTTAGCTTTTCTATTTTAATGTCGTTAAGATGTACTATTTTATTGAATTTGTTGTATTAAAATTCGGACAAATGTTTTTTGATTATTGGAAATAGTATTTCCAATGAATATTCCTTTATCAATTTCTTGATTTGGAATGAAAATATTGTTTTCTTGCGAAACAATATTGATTTGACGGACTACTTCAGAACGAGCTGGAAGTATTGTGGCATTATTATCACAAGTGTGAGTTATCGGTAGTTTTATAGGATAGTTTAAATTATTTGGCCGAAGTATTAAAGAATCACATGTTTGTGTGAAATCTAATTGGCAATTATACTTTTTAAAGAAGTCTATACCAATAATGCCATCGCTGGGTATTGGGAATCGTGTCCGACTATGTGAAGTCGTGTGGAATGACATATTTTCCGGTAGATAATTCTACGAATGCTAAACCTTTGGAAAAAACTGAACCTTCACCGATTCCAGATATTTGAGTTGATATGTTTGAATTAATGTTTTCAAATGTATCACATGTTCTTTTAATAGTGATATGTCTGCACCAGTATCTAGCAATAGGGTAAATGCTTTACCTGTTTTTTCGTTATTTATGTTAATGAGATACTGAGGTTAGATTGACTGTGTGTACTTTGGTATTTCTTGGTGCATATCTTAAGGGTTTTGTTGGTTTTCCGAGTTAGTCTGTGTAACTCGAACATTTATTACCATTATAGTTGCCATTGTTATTGTTTTGGTTGTTACCTCGGTTGGAATTATTCCTTTCTCGGTTATTACCACGGGTATTACCTCTATAATGTCCTCTGCCATTGCTATTGTTAGTATAGTTTGCGTTATGATTACCGTGGCCATTGCCTCTACCTCTTTGGTTATTGCGATAATCATTGCCTCTATTACGTCTGCCTCGCTGATATAATACTGTGCTGGCACTTCCAGTCATTTCAGTGCTGCATTGGATATATTACCCATAGCATCATTGAAATTGCTGAAATTGCCTGCTTCTAATATTATACGAAGCTTTTCGTATTCGCAATTCTTTGTCATGGCAGATATGTTTCTTTAGTAGAAAATTTCTCTGTGTTATCAAAGTCTAGTCCATCGTCAATATAGGCTGCTTCCAGTTGCTTACGCAAACTGTCAATTTCAGCTGTATATTGCGAGGCTGACTTGCCTTTCTGCTTTATGTTAAGCAACTTAGCTTTGATAACGTCAGTTGACTCGCCTTTGATATTGGTATTTAATTTATTTATAATACCAATAATGGATGTTTCATTTTGTACTTTGTACAAAATTGGGCCATTATTTTAGACTTTACGACTTCTACGGCTAGTCTTCTTGTGTACCTTAGTACGATCGACTAGTCTTAAAGCCGTTAGAAATCTGGCCAGTGATAGCTTTTTGCCATCAAATTCCGGAATTGTAGACGATACCTGTCTTACATATTCGCGGTCTAAGGCCACTTGATTTACTGCCATGTTTGGTTCTGTTAATTCAAGTGGCTCAATGTCGCTATCAGCTTCAATATCAGGGTCACTATTTAGTGTTGGCTTAGACTCATTCAGTTCTTCTAGTTGATCTGGTTCAAAGGTTGCCATTAATTTTAAATCTGTTGGGATATCTATAACTATGTTGTGCCTAGTGCTGATATTCGATATTCTGGTCCCAAGTGATTTGATTATTTTCTTACATTGATTTACGTGCTGCTCTGTAAGCCTATTTTCTTTACTTAAATAGAGTTGAACTATGTTATTGTAGTTTAGCACTAATATGTTTATGTGGTGAATTAGCGTTTCAACCCTTATAGGTGCGTTCTTATTAACACACTTATAAGATTTTTCGAATTTGTCTTTGAAATTATTTATTTTTCTCGCTAATTCACTCCATTCCATTTCTTTTTTTTAAAAATTCTTGGTTTGTCTTTATCATTTTTGAATGTTTACAGGAAATAAGAATAAAATTTTACTTCGCAGACAGATTTATAAAATAACCAATAAAAACATAATTTAATGAGCAAATAGCCATATATTTTAATTAGTTTGTTTTCTCAATAATGTTTTTGATCAATTACTGTTGCTAATTACGAGTAATTTTATTTTAAATTTTATCCAGGTCGTTTGCCTGGCTCTGGTATCGCTTCTTAATGCATCTGTTGTGGTACTTATATAATTTGTATAATAGATGCGCGATAATAAAAATTATAACAATAAGTATTGTTATTAGTTTAAGGTCGGTGTTTTCGACTTCGACTTTGTTTATTACATTAGCTGTCGAGTCTACCGTTTTTACATCAACAATGCCCATTTTGGCTGAATTTTCAAAATTTTTTACAAATTTACTTATTTCATTAGTTTCTATTGACATATATCGGATTTTTTTTTTTATATTCTTGAAATTATAAAAGTTATTTTACATGTTTTCCTGCCTAGTATTTCGAATGGCTTTACGGGCCAAACGTCTTGCCGGTCGACTCAATTGTCGTCGGGCATTACAATAGGTTTACAAAATTTTTTTTTTTTAGTGATAATTATAATTATAATAATTTTCTTTTTGTTGGGCGCCCTCTGTGGCGCTGTCGGTCAGTTCACCCTTGGTGTTTTCCAGCGTTGGTACAAGGGGCGGTCTGCCTCTCGTACTTCTTCTTGTTCCAGCGTTGGTACAAGGGGCGGTTTGCCTCTCGTACTATTTTTTACTTGTTGATGGCCGCTGACTGGTTTCGACTATTTACAAATGCATACGCTGTCTTTTTTTTTTTGTTTAGATAACTAGCAAATTATGCCTTCTTTTCCGTCTTCTTGGGCAACAGAACTGCTTGGATGTTGGGTAAAACACCGCCCTGGGCAATGGTGACGCCCGAAAGCAGTTTGTTTAACTCCTCATCGTTACGAATGGCCAATTGCAAGTGGCGAGGGATAATTCTAGTTTTCTTGTTGTCACGTGCAGCATTGCCAGCCAACTCCAAACTTCAGCGGCTAAATATTCCATAACGGCAGCCAAGTAGACAGGAGCACCGGCACCAACACGTTCAGCATAGTTGCCCTTACGAAGGAGGCGGTGAATACGACCAACGGGAAACTGAAGACCAGCGCGGTTAGAACGCGACTTTTCCTTTCCCTTCACTTTTCCACCTTTACCGGCCTAACATGTTCGTGACACTTGTCACGGTCGCCATGTAATATTAAGAAGATCGGCACGTCAGTGCTGGTTAGGTTCTGTTGACCGAATGTCTTTATTCAAAGTCAATGTTATGTGCTTAGACTATGGATACATATATGTTCTTATGCTGTTAATGGTTAACAGCTACAAGAGAGGGAGAGTGAGTAGCTTGCATATGCCTGTGTTAGTGAGCATATATGTTGCTCATGCAATGTGCTCAGACGGAGTGTGGGATCTGCAGCGTAAGCATAAACGGTCAGCTAGTGAGGCTAGTGAACCGCGCTGCGTAATCTGAGACCGAGCCAATACATTAGCTGGCTCTGGGCTTGTTTACGTTATTGTTGTTATTGTATGCAACAAAGTGCTGCATACTTTATATTTGAATACAGGGTATTCTGTACGGGCATATACGCACTACACCACACAGTGTTATGCCGTATAGAAACTTTTTATATTAGTTTTATGACACATATTCTATAATGTCGACATTTTTTTCCGAATGCTACCAACAACATTTGTTTCATGTACTAATTGAGTAATACATTCTAATAGCATCAGTAATCTTTTTAGTTAAAAATAATTATCTTATGACGGCAAAGCAAAACTTTTTTATCTGACATGCCTTGAGCGACACCACTCCCTATGTAGGTTTGATGACACATATTCTATAATGCCGACATTTTTTCCAAATGCAACCACCACTATATTTGTTCATGTCCTATTTAAGAGATAGATTCCATTAGCGTCAGTAATCTTTTTAGTTTACATAATTGACTTATGCCGGCAAGGCAAACCACACAGTGTTATGCCGTATAGAAACTTTTTATATTGGTTTTATGACACATATTCTATATGGACATTTTTTCCGAATGCTACTACTATCTATATATGTTTTATGTTCATGTACTTTTAGTAATACATACAACTGGCTTCAGTAATCTTTTTATTTAAACATAATTAACTTATGACGGCAAAGGCAAACTTTTTATCTGACATGCCTTGAACGACACCACTCCCTATGTCGGTTTGATGACACATATTCTATAATGCCGACATTTTATCCAAATGCAACCAACCACTATATTTTGTTGCATGTACTAATTAAGTAATAGATTCCATTAGCGTCAGTAATCCTTTAGTTTAACATAATTAACTTATGACGGCAAGGCAAAACTTTTTTATCTGACATGCCTTGAGCGCACCACTCCCTATGTCGGTTTTGATGACACATATTCTATAATGCCGACATTTTTTTCCAATGCAACCAACCACTATATTTGTTTCATGTACTATCTAAGAGATAGATTCCTTAGCGTCAGTTATCTTATAGTTTAACATAATGGATTTATGCCGGCAAGGCAAAACCACACAGTGTTATGCCGTATAGAAACTTTTTTTATTAGTTTTATGACACATATTTTATAATGTCGACATTTTTCGAATGCTACCAACCACCTTATTTGTTTCATGTAATAATTTAGTATACATTCTATTAGTTTCAGTAATCCTTTTAGTTAAATATATTTAACTTATGACGGCAAACGCAAACTTTTTTATCTGACAATCCTTGAGCGATACAACTCCCTATGTAGGTTTGATGACACATATTCTATAATGCCGACATTTTTTCCAAATGCAACCAACCACTATATTTGTTTCATGTACTAATTAAGTATAGATTCCATTAGCGTCAGTAATCTTTTTAGTTTAACAAAATGGATTATGCCGGCAAGGCAAAAGCACACAGTGTTATGCCATATAGAAACTTTTTATTGGTTTTATGACACATATTCTATATATGTCGACATTTTTTTCAAAATGCTACCACCACCTTATTTGTTTCATGTACTAATTAGTAATACATTTATTAGTTTCAGTAATCTTTTAGTTAAACATAATTGACTCATAACGGCAAGGCAAAACTTTTTTATCTGACATGCTTGAGCGACACCCACTCCCTATGTCGGTTTGATGACACATATTCTATAATGCCGACATTTTTTTTCCAATGCAACCAACCACTATTTTGTTTCATGTACTATTTAAGAGATATATTCCATTAGCGTCAATAATCTTTTAGTTTACTAATTGACTTATGCGGCAAGGCAAAACCACACAGTGTTATGCCGTATAGAACTTTTATATTGGTTTTATGACACATATTCTATAATGTCGACATTTTTTCCGAATGCTACCAACCACCTTATATGTTTCACGTACTATTTTAGTAATACATACAAATGGCTTCAGTAATCTTTTAGTTAAACATAATTAACTTATGACGGCAAAGCAAAACTTTTTATCTGACATGCCTTGAGTGACACACACTCCTTATGTCGGTTTGATGACACATATTCTATAATGCCGACATTTGTCCAAATGCAACCAACCACTATATTTGTTGCATGTACTAATTAAGTAATAGATTCCATTAGCGTCAGTAATCCTTTTTTTGTTTAACATAATTAACTTATACGGCAAGGCACAGGTTATGCTATAGGAACATTTTATATAGATCTTATGACACATATTCTATAATGTCGACATTTTTCGAATGCTACCACCACCTTATTGTGTTCATGTTATATTTTGGTAATACATTCTATTAGTTTCAGTAATCTTTTTAGTTAAATATATTTAACTTATGACGGCAAACGCAAACTTTTTTATCTGACATGCCTTGAGCGACACCACTCCCTATGTAGGTTTGATGACACATATTCTATAATGCCGACATTTTTTCCAAGTGCAACCAACCACATATTTGTTTCATGTACTATTTAAGAGATAGATTCCATTAGCGTTAGTATCTTTTTAGTTTAACATAATTGACTTATGCCGGCAAGGCCAAACCACACAGTGTTATGCCGTATAGAACTTTTTTATATGGTTTTATGATACACATATTCTATAATGTCGACATTTTTCGAATGCTACCAACCACCCTTATTGTTCATGTACTAATAAGTAATACATTCTAATGGCATCAGTATCTTTTTAGTTAAAATAATTAACTTATGACGGCAAAGCAAAACTTTTTTATCTGACATGCCTTGAGCGACGCCACTCCCTAGTTAGGTTTGATGACGCATATTCTATAATGCCGACATTTTTTCCCAATGCAACCAACCACTATATTTGTTTCATGTACTATTAAGTATAGATTCCATTAGCGTCAGTAATCTTTTTAGTTTACATAACGGATTTATGCCGGCAAGGCAAACCACACAGTGTTATGCCGTATAGAAACTTTTTAATTGGTTTTTATGACACATATTCTATAATGTCGACATTTTTTCCGAATGCTACCAACCACCTTATTTGTTTCATGTACTAATTTAGTATTACATTGTATTAGTTTCAGTAATCTTTTTAGTTAAACATAATTGACTCATGACGGCAAGGCAAAACTTTTTTATCTGACATGCCTTGAGCGACACCACTCCCTATGTCGGTTTGATGACACATATTCTATAATGCCGAAATTTTTTCCAAATGCAACCACCCATTATATTTGTTTCATGTACTATTTAAGAGATAGATTCCATTAGCGTCAGTTATCTTTTTAGTTTAACATAATGGATTTAAGCCGGCAAGGCAAAACCACACAGTGTTATGCCGTATAGAATCTTTTTATATTAGTTTTATGACACATATTCTATAATGCCGACATTTTTTCCCGAATGCTACCAACAACATTTGTTTCATGTACTAATTGAGTAATACATCCTAATGGCATCAGTAATTTTTTTAGTTAAAAATAATTATCTTATGACGGCAAAGCAAAACTTTTTTTATCTGACATGCCTTGAGCGACACCACTCCCATGTAGGTTTGATGACACATATTCTATAATGCCGATTTTTTTTTCCAAGTGCAACCAACCACTATATTTGTTTCATGTACTATTTAAGAGATAGATTCCATTAGCGTTAGTAATCTTTTTAGTTTAACATAATTGACTTACGCCGGCAAGGCAAACCACACAGTGTTATGCCGTATAGAAACTTTTTATATTGGTTTTATGACACATATTCTATAATGTCGACATTTTTTCCGAATGCTACCAACCATCTTATATGTTTCACGTACTATTTTAGTAATACATACAAATGGCTTCAGTAATCTTTTAGTTAAACATAATTACTTATGACGGCAAGGCAAAACTTTTTTATCTGACATGCCTTGAGTGACACCACTCCCTATGACGGTTTGATGACACATATTCTATATGCCGACATTTTGTCCAAATGCAACAACACTATATTTGTTGCATGTACTAATTAAGTAATAGATTCCTTAGCGTCAGTACTCCTTTTTTGTAACATAATTAACTTATGGCGGCAAGGCACAGTGTTATGCCATATAGGAACATTTTATATAGATCTTATGACACATATTCTATAATGTCGACATTTTTCGAATGCTACCAACCACCTTATTTGTTTCATGTAATATTTTTGTAATACATTCTATTATAGTTCAGTAATCTTTTTAGTTAATATATTTAACTTATGACGGCAAACGCAAAACTTTTTTATCTGACATGCCTTGAGCGACACCACTCCCTATGTCGGTTTGATGACACATATTCTATAATGCCGACATTTTTTCCAAATGCAACCAAAACTATGTTTGATTCATGTACTAATTAAGTAATAGATTCCATTAGCGTCAGTATCTTTTTAGTTTAACATAATGGATTTATGCCGGCAAGGCAAACCACACAGTGTATGCCATATAGAAACTTTTTATATTGGTTTTATGACACATATTCTATAATGTCGACATTTTTCCCAAATGCTACCAACCACCTTATTTGTTTCGTGTACTAATTTAGTAATACATTGTATTAGTTTCAGTAAACTTTTTAGTAAACATAATTGACTCATGACGGCAAGGCAAAACTTTTTTATCTGACATGCCTTGAGCGACACCACTCCCTATGTCGGTTTGATGACACATATTCTATAATGCCGAAATTTTTTCAAAATGCAACCACCATTATATTTGTTTCATGTACTATTTAAGAGATAGATTCATTAGCGTCAGGTATCTTTTTAGTTTAACATAATGGATTTAAGCCGGCAAGGCAAAACCACACAGTGTTATGCCGTATAGAATCTTTTTATATTAGTTTTTATGACACATATTCTATAATGCCGACATTTTTCCCGAATGCTACCAACAACTTTTTGTTTCATGTACTAATTGAGTAATACATTCTAATGGCATCAGTAATTTTTTAGTTAAAAATAATTATCTTATGACCGCAAAGCAAAACTTTTTTTATCTGACATGCCTTTGAGCGACACCACTCCCTATTCGTTTGATGACACATATTCTATAATGCCGACATTTTGTCCAAATGCAACCACCCACTATATTTGTTGCATGTACTAATTAAGTAATAGATTAGATTCCAACGTCAGTAATCCTTTTGTTTAACATAATTACTTAGACGGCAAGGCACAGTGTTATGCCATATAGGAACATTTTATAGATCTTATGACCCATTCTATAATGTCGACATTTTTCGAATGCTACCAACCACCTTATTTGTTTCATGTTATATTTGGTAATACATTCTATTAGTTTCAGTAATCTTTTTAGTTAAATATATTTAACTTATGACGGCAACGCAAAAACTTTTTATCTGACATGCCTTGAGCGACACCCCTCCCTATGTAGGTTTGATGACACATATTCTATAATGCCGACATTTTTTCCAAGTGCAACCAACCACATATTTGTTTCATGTACTATTTAAGAGATAGATTCCATTAGCGTTAGTAATCTTTTTAGTTTAACATAATTGACTTATGCCGGCAAGGCAAACCACACAGTGTTATCCGTATAGAAACTTTTATATTGGTTTTTATGACACATATTCTATAATGTCGACATTTTTCGAATGCTACAAACCACCTTATTTGTTTCATGTACTAATAAGTAATACATTCTAATGGCATCAGTAATCTTTTAGTTAAAATATTAACTTATGACGGCAAAGCAAACTTTTTTATCTGACATGCCTTGAGCGACGCCACTCCCTATGTAGTTTGATGACGCATATTCTATAATGCCGACATTTTTTCCAAATGCAACCAACCACTATATTTGTTTCATGTACTAATTAGTAATAGATTCCATTAGCGTCAGTAATCTTTTTAGTTTAACATAACGGATTTATGCCGGCAAGGCAAACCACACAGTGTTATGCCGTATAGAAACTTTTTATATGGTTTTATGACACATATTCTATAATGTCGACATTTTTCCGAAGCTACCAACACCTTATTTGTTTTCATGTACTAATTTAGTATTACATTGTATTAGTTTCAGTAATCTTTTTAGTTAAACATAATTGACTCATAACGGCAAGGCAAAACTTTTTTATCTGACATGCCTTGAGCGACACCCCCTCTATGTCGGTTTGATGACACATAATTCTATATGCCGAAATTTTTTCAAAATGCAACCAACCATTTATTTGTTTCATGTACTATTTAAGAGATAGATTCCATTAGCGTCAGTTATCTTTTTAGTTTAACATAATGGATTTAAGCCGGCAGGCAAAACCACACAGTGTAATGCCAATAGAAACTTTTTATATTGGTTTTATGACACATATTCTATAATGTCGACATTTTTTCCAAATGCTACCACCACCTTATTTCTTTCATGTACTAATTTAGTAATACATTCTATAGTTCAGTAATCTTTTTAGTTAAACATAATTGACGCTTGACGGCAAGGCAAAACTTTTTTATCTGATGCCTTGAGCGACACCACACCCTATGAAGGTTTGATGATACATATTCTATAATGCCGACATTTTTTCCAAATGCAACCAACCACTATATTTGTTGCATGTACTAATTAAGTAATAGATTCCATTAGCGTAGGTAATTTTTTTAGTTTAACTTAATGGATTTATGCCGGCAAGGCAAAACCACACAGTGTTATGCCATATAGAATTTTTATATGGTTTATGCCACACACTATAATGTCGACATTTTTTCGAATGCTACCACCCACCTTTTGTTTCATGTAATAATTTAGTAATACATTCTATTAGTTTCAGTAATCTTTTTAGTTAACATAATTAACTTATGACGGCAAAGCAAAACTTTTTTATCTGACATGCCTTGAGCGACACCACTCCCTATGTCGGTTTGATGACACATATTCTATAATGCCGACATTTTTTCCAAATGCAACCACCCTATATTTTGTTTCATGTACTATTAAGAGATAGATTCCATTAGCGTCAGTAATCTTTTAAGTTTAACATTATTAACTTATGACGACAATGCACAGTGTTATGCCATATAGGAACATTTATATAGGTTTTATGACACATATTCTATAATGTCGACATTTTTTCGAATGCTACCAACCACCTTATTGTTTCATGTAATAATTTAGTAATCAATTCTATTAGTTTCAGTAATCTTTTAGTTAACATAATTGACTCATGACGGCAGGTAAAACTTTTTATCTGACAAGCTTGAGCGACACAACTCCCTATGTCGGTTTGATGACACTATTCTATAATGCCGACATTTTTTCCAAATGCAACCAACCACTATTTTTTTCATTACTATTTAAGAGTATTCCATTAGCGTCAGTAATCTTTTAGTTTAACATAATGGATTTATGCCGGCAAGTCAAAACCACACAGTGTTATGCCGTATAGAAACTTTTTATATTAGTTTTATGACACATATTCTATAATGTCGACATTTTTCCGAATGCTACCAACAACCTTTGTTTCATGTACTAATTGAGTAATACATTCTAATGGCATCAGTACTTTTTAGTTAAAAATAATTATCTTATGACGGCAAAGCAAAACTTTTTTATCTGACATGCCTTGAGCGACACCACTCCCTATGTAGGTTTGATGACACATATTCTATAATGCCGACATTTTTTCCAAATGCTACCAACCACTATATTGTTCTATACTATTTAGAGATTAGATTCCATTAGCGTCAGTAATCTTTTTAGTTTAACATAATTGATTTATGCCGGCAAGGCAAACCAACAGTGTATGCCGTATGAAACTTTTTATATTGTTTTATGACACATATTCTATAATGTCGACATTTTTTCCGAATGCTACCACCATCTTATATGTTCATGTACTATTTTAGTAATCCATTCTATTAGTTTCAGTAATCTTTTTTAGTTAAACATAATTAACTTATGACGGCAAAGCAAAACTTTTTTATCTGACATGCCTTGAGCGACACCACTCCCTATGTCGTTTGATGACACATATTCTATAATGCCGACATTTTTTCCAAATGCAACCAACCACTATATTTGTTTCATGTACTAATTAAGTAATAGCTTCCATTAGCGTCAGTAATTTTTTTAGTTTAACTTAATGGATTATGCCGGCAAGGCAAAACCACACAGTGTTATGCCATATAGAAACTTTTTATATTGGTTAATGACACACATTTCATAATGTCGACATTTTTCGAATGCACCAACCACCTTATTTGTTTCATGTAATAATTTAGTAATACATTCTATTAGTTTCAGTAATCTTTTAGTTAAACATAATTAACTTATGACGGTAATGCAAAACTTTTTTATCTGACATGCTTGAGCGACACCACTCCCTATGTAGGTTTGATGATACATATTCTATAATGCCGACATTTTTTCCAAATGCAACCAACCACTATATTTGTTTCATGTACTATTTAAGAGATAGATTCCATTAGCGTTAGTAATCTTTTTAGTTTAACATAATTGACTTATGCCGGCAAGGCAAAACCACACAGTGTTATGCCGTATAGAAACTTTTTATATTGGTTTTATGACACATATTCTATAATGTCGACATTTTTCGAATGCTACCAACCACCTTATTTGTTTCATGTACTAATAAGTAATACATTCTAATGGCATCAGTAATCTTTTTAGTTAAAAATAATTAACTTATGACGGCAAAGCAAAACTTTTTATCTGACATGCCTTGAGCGACGCCACTCCCTATGTAGTTTGATGACGCATATTCTATAATGCCGACATTTTTCCAAATGCAACCAACCACTATATTTGTTTCATGTACTAATTAAGTAATAGATTCCATTAGCGTCAGTAATCTTTTTAGTTTAACATAACGATTTATGCCGGCAAGGCAAAACCACAGTGTTATGCCTATAGAAACTTTTTATTGGTTTTATGACACATATTCTATAATGTCGACATTTTTTCCGAATGCTACCAACCACCTATTTGTTTCATGTACTAATTTAGTATTACATTGTATTAGTTTCAGTAATCTTTTTAGTTAAACATAATTGACTCATGACGGCAAGGCAAAACTTTTTTATCTGACATGCCTTGAGCGACACCACTCCCTATGTCGGTTTGATGACACATATTCTATAATGCCGAATTTTTTTCAAATGCAACCAACCATTATATTTGTTTCATGTACTATTTAAGAGATAGATTCCATTAGCGTCAGTTATCTTTTAGTTTTACATAATGGTTTAAGCCGGCAAGGCAAAACCACACAGTGTAATGCCATATAGAAACTTTTATATTGGTTTATGACACATATTCTATAATGTCGACATTTTTTCCAAATGCTACCCACCACCTATTTCTTTCATGTACTAATTTAGTAATACATTCTATTAGTTTCAGTAATCTTTTTAGTTAAACATAATTGACGCTTGACGGCAAGGCAAACTTTTTTCTACATGCCTTGAGCGACACCACACCCTATGAAGGTTTGATGATACATATCTATAATGCCGACATTTTTTCCAAATGCAACCACCACTATATTTGTTGCATGTACTAATTAAGTAATAGATTCCATTAGCGTAGGTAATTTTTTTAGTTTAACTTAATGGATTTATGCCGGCAAGGCAAACCACACAGTGTTATGCCATATAGAAACTTTTTATATTGGTTTAATGCCACACACTATAATGTCGACATTTTTCGAATGCTACCAACCACCTTATTTGTTTCATGTAATAATTTAGTAATACATTCTATTAGTTTCAGTAATCTTTTTAGTTAAACATAATTAACTTATGACGGCAAAGCAAAACTTTTTTATCTGACATGCCTTGAGCGACACCACTCCCTATGTCGGTTTGATGACACATATTCTATAATGCCGACATTTTTTCCAAATGCAACCACCACTATATTTGTTTCATGTACTATTTAAGAGATAGATTCCATTAGCGTCAGTAATCTTTTAAGTTTAACATTATTAACTTATGACGACAATGCACATTGTGTTATGCCATATAGGAACATTTTTATAGGTTTTATGACACATATTCTATAATGTCGACATTTTTCGAATGCTACCAACCACCTTTATTGTTTCATGTAATAATTTAGTAATACATTCTATTAGTTTCAGTAATCTTTTTAGTTAAACATAATTGACTCATGACGGCAAGGTAAAACTTTTTATCTGACAAGCCTTGAGCGACACAACTCCCTATGTCGGTTTGATGACACATATTCTATAATGCCGACATTTTTTCCAAATGCAACCAACCACTATATTTGTTTCATGTACTATTTAAGAGATAGATTCCATTAGCGTCAGTTATCTTTTGTTTAACATAATGGATTTATGCCGGCAAGTCAAAACCACACAGTGTTATGCCTTATAGAAACTTTTTATATTAGTTTTATGACACATATTCTATAATGTCGACATTTTTTCCGAATGCTACCAACAACATTTGTTTCATGTACTAATTGAGTAATACATTCTAATGGCATCAGTAATCTTTTTAGTTAAAAATAATTATCTTATGACGGCAAAGCAAAACTTTTTATCTGACATGCCTTGAGCGACACCACTCCCTATGTAGGTTTGATGACACATATTCTATAATGCCGACATTTTTCCAAATGCTACCAACCACTATATTTGTTTCATATACTATTTAAGAGATAGATTCCATTAGCGTCAGTAATCTTTTTAGTTTAACATAATGATTTATGCCGGCAAGGCAAAACCACACAGTGTTATGCCGTATAGAAACTTTTTATATTAGTTTTATGACACATATCTATAATGTCGACATTTTTTCCGAATGCTACCAACCATCTTATATGTTTCATGTACTATTTTAGTAATACATTCTATTAGTTCAGTATCTTTTTAGTTAAACATATTAACTTATGACGGCAAAGCAAAACTTTTTTATCTGACATGCCTGAGCTTGACGACACCACTCCCTATGTCGGTTTGATGACACATATTCTATAATGCCGACATTTTTTTCCAAATGCAACCAACCACTATATTTGTTTCATGTACTAATTAAGTAATAGCTTCCATTAGCGTCAGTAATTTTTTTAGTTTAACTTAATGGATTTATGCCGGCAAGGCAAAACCACACAGTGTTATGCCATATAGAAACTTTTTATATTGGTTTATGACACACACTATAATGTCGACATTTTTCGAATGCTACCAACCACCTTTTGTTTTCATGTAATAATTTAGTAATACATTCTATTAGTTTCAGTAATCTTTTTAGTTAAACTAATTAACTTATGACGGTAATGCAAAACTTTTTTATCTGACATGCCTTGAGCGACACCACTCCCTATGTAGGTTTGATGATACATATTCTATAATGCCGACATTTTTTTCCAAATGCACCCAACCACTATATTTGTTTCATGTACTATTTAAGAGATAGATTCCATTAGCGTCAGTAATCTTTTAGTTTAACATAATTGACTTATGCCGGCAAGGCAAAACCACACAGTGCTATGCCGTATAGAAACTTTTTATATTGGTTTTATGACACATATTCTATAATGCCGACATTTTTTCCAATGCTACAACCACCTTATATGTTTTATGTACTAATTAGTATTACATTCTATTAGTTTCAGTAATCTTTTAGTTAAACATAATTAACTTATGACGGCAAACGCAAAACTTTTTATCTGACATGCCTTGAGCGACACCACTCCCTATGTAGGTTTGATGACACATATTCTATAAATGCCGACATTTTTTCGAAATGCAACCAACCACTATATTTGTTTGCATGTACTAATTAAGTAATAGATTCCATTAGCGTCAGTAATCCTTTTAGTTTAACATTATTAACTTATGACGACAATGCACAGTGTTATGCCATATAGAACATTTTATATAGGTTTTATGACACATATTCTATAATGTCGACATTTTTCGAATGCTACACCCACCACCTTTATTGTTTCATGTAAAAATTTAGTAATACATCTATTAGTTTCAGTAATCTTTTTAGTTAAACATAATTGACTCATGACGGCAAGGTAAAACTTTTTTATCTGACAAGCCTTGAGCGACACAACTCCCTATGTCGGTTTGATGACACATATCTATAATGCCGACATTTTTTCCAAATGCAACCAACACACTATATTGTTTCATGTACTATTTAAGAGATAGATTCCATTAGCGTCAGTTATCTTTTTAGTTTACATAATGGATTTATGCCGGCAAGTCAAAACCACACAGTGTTATGCCGTATAGAAACTTTTTATATTAGTTTTATGACATAT
>JAURSC010000179.1:0-56407 GCA_030788265.1 Drosophila americana | reverse complement strand
AAATGTTTTTTCATACAAAAACTTAATTTTCGACCGATCGTTCCTATGGTAGCTATATGATATAGTGGTCCGATCTCAATAGGATTTTGCGTATATATGAGAAGTAAAGTAAAACTAATAAATGCCGAGTTGGTCAAGATATCTTGATAAACAAAATGTTTTTTCGTACAAAAACTTAATTTTCGACCGATCGTTCCTATGGCAGCTATATGATATAGTGGTCCGATCTTAATAGGATTCCGCATATATGTAAGGAGTAAAGTAAAACTAATAAATGCTAAGTTTGGTCAAGATATCTTGATAAACAAAATGTTTTTTCATACAAAAACTTAATTTTCGCCCGATCGATCCTATGGCAGCTATATGGTATAGTGGTCCGATCTTAATAGGATTCCGCATATGTAAGGAGTAAAGTAAAACTAATAAATGCTAAGTTTGGTCAAGATATCTGATAAACAAAATGTTTTTTACAACAAAAACTAATTTTCGCCCGATCGATCCTATGGCAGCTATATGGTATAGTGGTCCGATCTTAATAGGATTCCGCATATATGTAAGGAGCATAGTAAAACTAATAAATGCCGAGTTTGATCAAGATATCTTAAAAAACAAAATGTTTTTTCATACAAAAACTTACTTTTCGACCGAACGTTTCTATTGCAGCTATATGATATAATGGACCGATCTTAATAGGATTTTGCATATATATGAGTAGTAAATTAAAACTAATAAATGCCGAGTTTGGTCAAGATATCTTGAAAATCAAAATGTTTTTTCATACAAGAACTTAATTTCGACCGATCGTTCCTATGGCAGCTATATGATATAGTGGTCCGATCTTAAAAGGATTTTGCATATATATGAGTATTAAAGTAAAACTAATAAATGCAGCGTTTGGTCAAGATATCTTGATAAACAAAATGTTTTTTAATACAAAAACGTAATTTTCGACCGATCGTTCCTATGGCAGCTATATGATATAGTGGTTCGATCTTAGTAGGATTTTGCATATATATGAGGAGCATAGTAAAACTAATAAATGCCGAGTTTGATCAAGATATCTTGAAAAACAAAATGTTTTTCATACAAAAACTTACTTTTTCGACCGATCTTTTCTATTGCAGCTATATGATATAATGGTCCGATCTTAATAGGATTTTGCATATATATGAGTAGTAGTATCTTGAAAATCAAAATGTTTTTTCATACAAAAACTTCATTTTCGACCGATCGTTCCTATGGCAGCTATATAATATAGTGGTTCGATCTTAATAGGATTTTGCATATATATAAGAAGCATAGTAAAACTTATAAATGCCGAGTTGGTTAAGATATCTTGAATAACAAATACAAAACTTAATTTTCGACCGATCGTTCCTATGGCAGCTATATGACAAAGGGGTCCGATCTTAATATGATTTTGCATATATATGAGAAGCCATAGTAAAACTAATAAATGCCGAGTTTGGTTACGATATCTTGAAAACCAAAAATGTTTGTTCATACAAAAACTTAATTTTCGACCGATTGTTCCTATGGCAGCTATATGATATAGTGTCCGATAGTAATCGGATTTTGCGTATATATGAGTAGTAAAGTAAAACTAATAAATGACCGAGTTTGGTCAAGATATCTTGATAAACAAAATGTTTTTTCGTACAAAAACTTAATTTTCGACAGATCGTTCCTATGGCAGCTATATATATAGTGTCCGATCTTAATAGGATTTGCATTTATAGAGTGTAAAGTGAACTAAAAGTGCCGAGTTTGATCAAGATATCTTGAAAAACAAAATGAGGTTCATACAAAAACTTAATTTTCGTCCGATCGATCCTATGGCAGCTATATAATATAGGTGTACCAGATCTTAATAGGATTTGCATAAAGATGAGTAGTTAAGTGAACTAATAAGTGCCGAGTTTTGGTCAAGATATCTTGAAAAACAAAATGAGTTTTATACAAAAACTTATTTTCGACCGATCCGATCCTATGGCAGCTATGATATATTGGTCCGATCTTAATAGAATTCCGCAATATATGGGGACTAAAGGAAAAACTAATAAATGCCGAGTTTGGTCAAGATATCTTGATAAACAAAATGTTTTTTCGTACAAAAACTTAATTTTTCGACCGATCGGCTATGGCAGCTATATGATAACGTAGTCCGATCTTAATAGGATTCCTCATATATTTGGGGAGTAAAGGAAAAATAATAAATGCTGAGTTTGGTCAAGATATCTTGAAAATCAAAATGTTTTTCATACAAAACTTATATTTCGGTCGATCGTTCCTATGGCAGCTATATGATATAGTGGTATATATGAGAAGCATAGTAAAACTAATATATGCCGAGTTTGGTTAAGATATCTTGAAAAACAAAATATTTTTTCATACAAAAACTTAATTCCGACCGATCGATCCTATGGCAGCTATATGATATAGTGGTCCGATCTTAATAGGATTCCGCATATAAGTATGGAGTAAAGGAAAACTAATAAATGCCAAGTTTGGTCAATATATCTTGTAAATCAAAATTTTTTTAATACAAAAACTTAATTTTCGACCGATCGTTCCTATGGCAGCTATATGATATAGTGGTCCGATATTAATAGGATTTTGCATATATATGAGAAGTAAAGTAATACTAATAAATGCCGTGTTTGATCAAAATATCTGAAAAACAAAATGTTTTTTTTTGTACAACTTAATTTTCGACCGATCGATAGCGCTGCTATGACAGCTATATGATATGGTGGTCCGATTTAATAGAATTTTGCAATATATGAGGAGCATAGTAAAATAATAAATGCCGAGTTTGGCAAGATATCTTGAAAAACAAAATGTTTGTTTTTTGTACAACTTAATTTTCGAACGATCGTTCCTATGGCAGCTATCTGATATAGTGGTCTGATCTTAAAGGATTTTTTGCATATATATGAGTATTAAAGTAAAACTAATAAATGGCGGTTTGGTCAGATATCTTGATAAACAAAATGTTTTTTCATACAAAAAACTTAATTATCGACCGAGCGTTCCTATGGCAGCTATATGATATAGTGGTCCGATCTTATAGGATTTTGCATATATAAAAGAAGCATAGTAAAACTAATAAATGCCGTGTTTGATCAAATATCTTGAAAAACGAAATGTTTTTCATACAAAAACTTAATTTTCGACCGATCGTTCCTATGGCAGCTATACGATATAGGGGTCCGATCTTAATAGGATTTTGCATATATATGAGAAGCATAGTAAAACTAATAAATGCCGAGTTTGGTTAAGATATCTTGAAAAACAAAATGAGTTTTCATACAAAAACTTATTTTCGACCGATCGATCCTATGGCAGCTATATAATATAGTGTACCGATCTTAATAGGATTTTGCATAAATATGAGTAGTAAGTGAACTAATAAGTGCCGAATTTGGTCAAGATATCTTGAAAAACAAAAGAGTTTTCATACAAAAACTTATTTTCGACCGATCGATCCTATGGCAGCTATATGATATAGTGGTCCGATCTTAATAGAATTCCGCATATATATGGGGACTAAAGGAAAACTAATAAATGCCGAGTTTGGTCAAGATATCTTGATAAACAAAATGTTTTTCGTACAAAAACTTAATTTTCGACCGATCGTTCCTATGGCAGCTATATGATAAAGTAGTCCGATCTTAATAGGGTTCCTCATATATATGGGGAGTAAAGAAAACTAATAAATGCCGAGTTTGGTCAAGATATCTTGATAAACAAATGTTTTTCATACAAAAACTTAATTTTCGGCCGATCGATCCTTTGGCAGCTATATGGTTAGTGGTCCGATCTTATAGGACCTAATATATGTGGGAAGTAAAGTAAAACTAATAAATGCCGAGTTTGGTCAAGATATCTTGAAAACAAAATGTTTTTCATACAAAAACTGAAATTTCGACCGATCGTTCCTATGGCAGCTATATGATATAGTGGTCTGATCTTAATAGGATTTTGCATATATAAGAGTAGTAAACTAAAACTAGTAAAGCCGCGTTTGGTCAAGATATCTTGATAAACAAATGTTTTTTCATACAAAATCTTAATTTTCGCCCGATCGTTCCTATGGCAGCTATTATGATAAGTGGTCCGATCTTAATAGGATTCCGCATATAGTAAGGAGTAAAGAAAAACTATAATGCTAAGTTTGGTCACGGATATCTTGATAAACAAATGTTTTTCATACAAAAACTTAATTTTCGCCCGATCGATCCTATGGCAGCTATATGGTATAGTGGTCCGATCTAATAGGATTCCGCATATATGTAAGGAGCATAGTAAAACTATAAATGCCGAGTTTGGTCAAGATATTTAAAAAAACAAAATGTTTTTTCATACAAAAACTTACTTTTCGACCGAACGTTTCTGTTGCAGCTATATGATATAGTGGTTCCGATCTTAATAGGATTCTGCGTATATAGAGTGGTAAAGTAACACTAATAAATGCCGCGTTTGGTCAAGATATCTTGAAAAAACAAAATGTTTTTTCATACAAAAACTTAATTTTCGACCGATTGTTCCTATGGCAGCTATTATGATATAGTGGTCCGATCTTAATAGGAATTTGCGTATATATGAGTAGTAAAGTAAAACTAATAAATGCCGAGTTGGTTAATATATCTTGAAAAACAAAATGAGTTTACATACAAAAACTTTATTTTCGACCGATCGTCCTATGGCAGCTATATGATATAGTAGTCCGATCTTAATAGGATTCCTCATATATATGGGGAGTAAAGGAAAACTAGTAAAAGCCGCGTTGGTCAAGATATCATGATAAACAAAATGTTTTCATACAAAAACTTAATTTTCGCCCTATGGCAGCTATATGGTATAGTGGTCCGATCTTAATAGGATTCCTAATATATGTGGGGGAGTAAAGTAAAACTAATCAATGCCGAGTTTGGTCAAGATATCTTGAAAATCAAATGTTTTCATACAAAACTGAAATTTCGACCGATCGTTCCTATGGCAGCTATATGAAATGGTGGTCTGATCTTATAGGATTATGCATATATATGGGGAGTAAAGGAAACTAATAAATGTCGAGTTTGGTCAATATATCTTGTAAATCAAAATTTTTTTTATACAAAAACTTAATTTTCGACCGATCGTTCCTATGGCAGCTATACGATATAGGGGTCCGATCTTAAAAGGTTTTGCATATATATGAGAAGCATAGTAAAACTAATAAATGCCGAGTTTGGTAAGATATCTTGAAAAACAAAATGAGTTTTCATTCAAAACTTTATTTTCGACCGATCGATCCTATGGCAGCTATATGATAAGTAGTCCGATCTTAATAGGATTCCTCATATATATGGGGAGTAAAGAAAACTAATAAATGCCGAGTTTGGTCGAGATATCTTGATAAACAAAATGTTTTTTCATACAAAAACTTAATTTTCGACCGATCGTTCCTATGGTAGCTATATGATATAGTGGTCCGATCTCAATAGGATTTTGCGTATATATGAGAAGTAAAGTAAAACTAATAAATGCCGAGTTTGGTCAAGATATCTTGATAAACAAAATGTTTTTTCGTACAAAAACTTAATTTTCGACCGATCGTTCCCATGGCGCTATATGGTATAGTGGTCCGATCTTAATAGGATTCCGCATATATGTAAGGAGTAAAGTAAAACTTATAAATGCTAAGTTTGGTCAAGATATCTTGATAAACAAAATGTTTTTTCATACAAAAACTTATTTTTCGACCGAACGTTTCTGTTGCAGCTATATGATATAATGGTCCGATCTTAATAGGATTTTGCATATATAAGAGTAGTAAAGTAAAACTAATAAATGCCGAGTTTGGTCAAGATATCTTTGAAAATCAAAATGGTTTTTCATACAAGAACTTAATTTTCGACCGATCGTTCCTATGGCAGCTATATGATATAGTGGTCCGCTCTTAATAGGATTTTGCATATATATGAGAATTAAAGTAAAACTAATAAATGCCGCGTTTGGTCAAGATATCTTGAAAATCAAAATGTTTTTCATACAAAAACTGAAATTTCGACCGATCGTTCCTATGGCAGCTATATGATATAGTGGTTGATCTTAATAGGATTTTGCATATATATGAGTGGTAAAGTAAAACTAATAAATGCCGAGTTTTGTCAAGATATCTTGATAAACAAATGTTTTTTCATACAAAACCTTAATTTTCGCCCGATCGTTTATTGCAGCTATATGATATAGTGGTCCGATCTTAATAGGATTTTGCATATATATGAGTGGTAAAGTAAACTAATAAATGCCGAGTTTTGTCAGATATCTTGAAAAACAAATGTTTGTTTATGTATAACTTAATTTTCGAACGATCGTTCCTATGGCAGCTATATGATATAGTGGTCCGATCTTAATGATTTTGCATATATAGATGGTAAAGTAAAACTAATAAATGCCGCGTTTGGTCAAGATATCTTGAAAAACAAAATGTTTTTTCATACAAAAACTTAATTTTCGACCGATTGTCCTATGGCAGCTATATGATATAGTGGTCCGATCTTAATAGGAATTTGCGTATATGAGTAGTAAAGTAAAACTAATAAATGCCGAGTTTGGTTAATATATCTTGAAAAACAAAATGAGTTTTCATACAAAAACTTTATTTCCGACCGATCGATCCTATGGCAGCTATATGATATAGTAGTCCGATCTTAATAGGATTCCTCATATATATGAGGAGTAAAGGAAAACTACTAAAAGCCGCGTTTGGTCAAGATATCATGATAACAAAATGGTTTTTCATACATAAACTTAATTTTCGCCCGATCGATCCTATGGCAGCTATATGGTATAGTGGTCCGATCTTAATAGGATTCCTAAATATGTGGGGAGTAAAGTAAAACTAATCAATGCCGAGTTTGGTCAAGATATCTTGAAAATCAAAATGTTTTTCATACAAAAACTGAAATTTCGACCGATCGTTCCTATAATCGCTATATGAAATAGTGGTCTGATCTTAATAGGATTTTGAATATATATGATGAGCGTATAGTAAAACTATAAATGCCGAGTTTGATCAAGACATCTTGAAAAACAAAATGTGTTTCATACAAAAACTTAATTTTCGACCGATCGTTCCTATGGCAGCTATATGATATAGTGGTCCGCTCTTAATAGGATTTTGCATATATAAGAGTAGTAAAGTCAAACTAATAAATGCCGCGTTTGGTCAAGATATCTTGATAAACAAAAATGTTTTTTCATACAAAAACTTAATTTTCGACCGATCGTTCCTATGGCAGCTATATGATATAGTGGTCCGCTCTTAATAGGATTTGCGTATATATGAGTAGTAAAGTAAAACTAATAAATGCCGAGTTTTGGTCAAGATATCTGATAAACAAAATATTTTTTCATAAAAACTTAATTTTCGACCGATCGTTCCTATGGCAACTATATGATATAGTGGTCCGATCTTATAGGATTTTGTATGCATGAGTATTAAAGTAAAACTAATAAATGCCGAGTTTGGTCAAGATATCTTGATAAACAAAATGTTTTTTCATACAAAAACTTAATTTTCGCACGATCGTTCCTATGGCAGCTATATGATATAGTGGTCGATCTTAATAGGATTTTGCATAATATGAGGAGCATGGTAAAACTAATAAATGCGAGTTTTATCTTGAAAAACAAAATGTTTTTTCATACAAAAACTTAATTTTCGACAGATCGTTCCTATGGCAGCTATATGATATAGTGGTCCGATCTTAAAAGGATTTTGTATTTATATGAGTAGTAAAGTAAACTAAAAAATGCCGAGTTTGATCAAGATATCTTGAAAAACAAAATGTTTTTTCATACAAAAACTTACTTTTCGACCGATCGATCCTATGGCAGCTATATGATATAGTGGTCCGATCTTAATAGGATTTGCATATATATGAGGAGCATGGTAAAACTAATAAATGCCGAGTTTTATCTTGAAAAACAAAATGTTTTTTCATACAAAACTTAATTTTCGCCAGATCGTCCTATGGCAGCTATATGATATAGTGGTCCGATATTAATAGGATTTTGCATATATATGAGAAGTAAAGTAATACTAATAAATGCCGTGTTTGATCAAAATATCTTGAAAAACAAAAGTTTTTTTGTACAACTTAATTTTCGACCGATCGATAGCGCTGCTATGACAGCTATATGATATGGTGGTCCGATTTAATAGAATTTTGCATATATATGAGGAGCATAGTAAAACTAATAAATGCCGAGTTTGGTCAAGATATCTTGAAAAACACAAATGTTGTTTTTTGTACAACTTAATTTTCGAACGATCGTTCCTATGGCAGCTATATGATATAGTGGTCTGATCTTAATAGGATTTTGCATATATATGAGTATAAAGTAAAACTAATAAATGGCGCGTTTGGTCAAGATATCTTGATAAACAAAATGTTTTTTCATACAAAAACTTAATTATCGACCGAGCGTTCCTATGGCAGCTATATGATATAGTGGTCCGATCTTAATAGGATTTTGCATATATAAAAGAAGCATAGTAAAACTAATAAATGCCGTGTTTGATCAAAATATCTTGAAAAACGAAATGTTTTTCATACAAAAAACATAATTTTCGAACGATTGTTCCTATGGCAGCTATATGATATAGTGGTCCGATCTTAATAGGATTTTGCATTATATGAGTAGTAAAGTAAAACTAATAAAAGCCACGTTTGGTCAAGATATCTTGATAAACAAAATGTTTTTCATACAAAAACTTAATTTTCGACCGATCGTTCCAAAAGCAGATATATGATATAGTCGTCCGATCTGAATAGGGTTTTGCATATTCAAGAGTGGTAAAGTAAAATTAATAAATGCCGAGTTTGGTCAAGATATCTTGATAAACAAAATATTTTTTATACAAAAACTTAATTTTCGCCCGATTTTCCTATGGCAGCCATATGATATAGTGGTCCGATCTTAAAAGGAAATTGGATATATGAGGAGCTTAGTATAAATATGAATTTCCGAGTTTGGTCGAGATATCTTGAAAAACAAAATGTTTTTCATACAAAAACTTAATTTTCGACCGATCGTTCAAAAGCAGATATATGAATAGTCGTCCGATCTTAATAGGATTTTTTTATATATATGAGTAGTAAAGTAAAACTAGTAAATGTCAAGTTTGGTCAAGATCTTGATAAACAAAATTTTTTTATACAAAAACTTAATTTTCGACCGATCGTCCTATGGCAGCTATATGATATAGTGGTCCGATCTTAATAGGATTTTGCGTATATATGAGTAGTAAAGTAAAACTAGTAAATGTCAAGTTTGGTCAAGATATCTTGATAAACAAAATTTTTTCATACAAAAACTTAATTTTCGACCGATCGTTCCTATGGCAGCTATATGATATAGTGGTCCGATCTTAATAGGATTTTGCGTATATATGAGTAGTAAAGTAAAACTAATAAATGCCGAGTTTGGTCAAGATATCTTGATAAAAAAAATGTTTTTCGTACAAAAACTTATTTTCGACCGATCGTTCCTATGGCAGCTATATGATATAGTGGTCCGATCTTAATAGGATTCCGCATATATGTAGGAGTAAAGTAAAAAAACTAATAAATGCCAAGTTTGGTCAAGATATCTTGATAAACAAAATGTTTTTCATAGAAAAACTTAATTTTCGCCTGATCGATCCTATGGCAGCTATAGGTATAGTGGTCCGATCTTAGTAGGATTCCGCATATATGTAAGGAGTAAAGTAAAACTAATAAATGCCGAGTTTTGTCAAGATATCTTGAAAAACAAAATATTGTTTTTGTACAACTTAATTTTCGAACGACCGTTCCTATGGCAGCTATATGATATAGTGGTCCGATCTAATAGGATTTTGCGTTATATGAGTATTAAAGTAAAACTAATAAATGCCGCGTTTGGTCAGGATATCTGATAAACAAAATGTTTTTTTATACAAAAAATTAATTTCGACCGATCGTTTCTATGGCAGCTATATGATATAGTAGTCCGATCTTAATAGGATTTTGCATATATATGAGGAGCATAGTAAAACTAATAAATGCCTAGTTTGATCAAGATATCTTGAAAACAAAATGTTTTTTCATACAAAAACTAATTTTCGACCGATCGTTCCTATGGCAGCTATATGATATAGTTTTTCGATCTTAATAGGATTTTGCATATATATAAGCATAGAAAACTATAAATGCCGAGTTTGGTTAAGATATTTATTTATTTATTATTTATTTATTAATGGTCGACAAAACGAGTGTCTTCCTCATTATTCAATAGATTATACAATAGAATTTTATGCTAAAAGCTAGTTAAAGGATGCAATTTTCTAAATAGCATCACCGACCGATGGAGGTGTTTTATTTGCCAGTCCGGCCAGCTGTGCCCTTTTCACAGCTAATTTTGTCAGTGACGCTATTAGAGCCTACATCTAAGCAGAAGGTTGTAAGTAGGAAAAAAGTGTTTTCAAGTAACATTAAAATAATCTTAATTTGCTATATTAATAAAGAAAATACAATAAATAGGAAAAAATGAAAGAAAGAAGATTGTTAATAAAGTAAAGCAATGTAAGTTAGATAAAGAGTGTTAAGTAGATAGACAGAGAGAAAAGTAATGGGAAATCACCGACCCGGGTGGGGGAAAATTTTTCGGCCTGTCCGGCAAGCTATGCCCCTGCTCATAGCTGGGAATGGTCAGCGACTTCCCGAAGGTATCCTGAAAGCAACGATTTTATTAGGGGTAGAGACAGTTCGGTAGAGAAAACGTGATGCAAACTAATTTTTACATAGCACGCGAAAAGGATTGTGCATAGCGTAGTCTGTTGTGCACGTAGATAGTAAAAAGGGGCGATAATTTCTGGTTGGTCTAGCCGGAACAGAGAATTGAAGACGCGCTAGCAGAAAAGGAGAATCTATGTCGCCAATAATCAACTTATGTAGAAGGACAACACCGAGAATTGTCCTACGGTTGGTTAACGACGGAAGGGTGAGAAGAAGCAGTCTGCTGCTGGAGTAGGATGGCAACCGAAGATTAGGGTCCCAATTAAACCTCGTAAGGCAAAAAGCAGAAATTGCTTCTGAACAGATTCAATATGATCCTGGCTGTGTGTTATACTGTGGAGACCAAATGCAAGAGCAGTATTCAAGGATAGGGCGAACAAGAGAGATGTACAGAAGTTTTGTTATAAAAGGATCGTTAAACTCTTTAGACCATGGTTAATGAATCCAAGTACACCTTTTGCCTCATTAACGATGGTATCTATGTGAACATTGATACAGAGTTTAGAATCAAAAATTACGCCTAGATCCTTAACTGTTAGTATACGTTGCAAAGGGATATGTCGATTGTATAACTGACAAGAAGGTGTAGTACGATTAAAAGTCATAAACATACACTTTGAACAGTTTAGATGCAATTGATTGGCCGAACACCATAGTTGCATAGCGTTCAAATAATTCTAGTCAAATGATTAGAAATTGAATTGATTTGAAACAACGAAAGATCAAGCATGCAGTCTATAAAATCGTGCTGTGCTGAGGGCACTAGATAATTTTTGGCAGTAAATAATGACCAAGAAATGTTGGGCAAATTAAATCACCCACACCATAAATAGGTAACTATCACGCACGTGTGAAGAAACTTCTTTAATACAAGTAATATGTTTCATATAAACTTGAATATCAGAAGAAGGAGGGACATAAGAGCATGTTACATAGACATTCCGTGTAGGAAAAGACACCTTAGCTGAGACATCTCTTGAATAACAAAATGTTTTTCGTACAAAAACTTTATTTTCGACCGATCGATCCATGGCAGCTATATGATATAGTGGTCCGCTCTAAATAGGATTTTGCATATATATGAGAATTAAAGTAAAACTAATAAATGCAGCGTTTGGTCAAGATATCTTGAAAATCAAATGTTTTTCATACAAAAACTGAAATTTCGACCGATCGTTCCTATGGCAGCTATATGATATAGTGGTCTGATCTTAATAGGATTTTGCATATATATGAGTGGTAAAGTAAAACTAATAAATGCCGAGTTTGTCAAGATATCTTGATAAACAAATGTTTTTTCATACAAAACCTTAATTTTCGCCCGATCGTTCCTATTGCAGCTATATGATATAGTGGTCCGATCTTAATAGGATTTTGCATATATATGAGTGGTAAAGTAAAAAACTAATAAATGCCGAGTTTTGTCAAGATATCTTGAAAAACAAAATGTTTGTTTATGTATAACTTAATTTTCGAACGATCGTTCCTATGGCAGCTATATGATATAGTGGTCCGATCTTAATTGGATTTTGCGTATATATGAGTAGTAAAGTAAAACTAGTAAATGTCAAGTTTGGTCAAGATATCTTGATAAACAAAATTTTTTTATACAAAAACTTAATTTTCGACCGATCGTTCCTATGGCAGCTATATGATATAGTGGTCCGATCTTAATAGGATTTTGCGTATATATGAGTAGTAAAGTAAAACTAGTAAATGTCAAGTTTGGTCAAGATATCTTGATAAACAAAAATTTTTTCATACAAAACTTAATTTTCGACCGATCGTTCCTATGGCAGCTATATGATATAGTGGTCCGATCTTAATAGGATTTTGCGTATATATGAGTAGTAAAGTAAAACTAATAAATGCCGAGTTTGGTCAAGATATCTTGATAAAAAAATGTTTTTTCGTACAAAAAACTTAATTTTCGACCGATCGTTCCTATGGCAGCTATATGATATAGTGGTCCGATCTTAATAGGATTCCGCATATATGTAAGGAGTAAAGTAAAACTAATAAATGCCAAGTTTGGTCAAGATATCTTGATAAACAAAATGTTTTTTCATAGAAAAACTTAATTTTCGCCTGATCGATCCTATGGCAGCTATATGGTATAGTGGTCCGATCTTAGTAGGATTCCGCATATATGTAAGGAGTAAAGTAAAACTAATAAATGCCGAGTTTTGTCAAGATATCTTGAAAAAACAAAATATTGTTTTTTGTACAACTTAATTTTCGAACGACCGTTCCTATGGCAGCTATATGATATAGTGGTCCGATCTTAATAGGATTTTGCGTATATATGAGTATTAAAGTAAAACTAATAAATGCCGCGTTTGGTCAGGATATCTTGATAAACAAAATGTTTTTTATACAAAAAATTAATTTTCGACCGATCGTTTCTATGGCAGCTATATGATATAGTAGTCCGATCTTAATAGGATTTTGCATATATATGAGGAGCATAGTAAAACTAATAAATGCTAGTTTGATCAAGATATCTTGAAAAACAAAATGTTTTTTCATACAAAAACTTAATTTTCGACCGATCGTTCCTATGGCAGCTATATGATATAGTTTTTCGATCTTAATAGGATTTTGCATATATATAAGAAGCATAGTAAAACTAATAAATGCCGAGTTTGGTTAAGATATTTATTTATTTATTTATTTATTTATTAATGGTCGACAAAACGAGTGTCTTCCTCATTATTCAATAGATTATACAATAGAATTTTTGCTAAAAGCCTAGTTAAAGGATGCAATTTTCTAAATAGCATCACCGACCGATGGAGGTGTTTTATTTGCCAGTCGGCCAGCTGTGCCCCTTTTCACAGCTAATTTTGTCAGTGACGCTATTAGAGCCTACATCTAAGCAGAAGGTTGTAAGTAGGAAAAAAGTGTTTTCAAGTAACATTAAAATAATCTTAATTTGCTATATTAATAAAGAAAATACAATAAATAGGAAAAAATGAAAGAAAGAAGATTGTTAATAAAGTAAAGCAATGTAAGTTAGATAAAGAGTGTTAAGTAGATAGACAGAGAGAAAAGTAATGGGAAATCACCGACCCGGTGGGGGAAAATTTTTCGGCCTGTCCGGCAAGCTATGCCCTGCTCATAGCTGGGAATGGTCAGCGACTTCCCGAAGGTATCCTGAAAGCAACGATTTTATTAGGGGTAGAGACAGTTCGGTAGAGAAAACGTGATGCAAACTAATTTTTACATAGCACGCGAAAAGGATTGCATAGCGTAGTCTGTTGTGCACGTAGATAGTAAAAAGGGGCGATAATTTCTGGTTGGTCTAGCCGGAACAGAGAATTGAAGACGCGCTAGCAGAAAAGGAGAATCTATGTCGCCAATAATCAACTTATGTAGAAGGACAACACCGAGAATTGTCCTACGGTTGGTTAACGACGGAAGGTTGAGAAGAAGCAGTCTGCTGGAGTAGGATGGCAACCGAAGATTAGGGTCCCAATTTAAACCTCGTAAGGCCAAAAAGCAGAAATTGCTTCTGAACAGATTCAATATGATCCTGGCTGTTGTTATACTGTGGAGACCAAATGCAAGAGCAGTATTCAAGGATAGGGCGAACAAGAGAGATGTACAGAAGTTTTGTTATAAAAGGATCGTTAAACTCTTTAGACCATGTTTAATGAATCCAAGTACACCTTTTGCCTCATTAACGATGGTATCTATGTGAACATTGATACAGAGTTTAGAATCAAAAATTACGCCTAGATCCTTAACTGTTAGTATACGTTGCAAAGGGATATTGTCGATTGTATAACTGACAAGATAAGGTGTAGTACGATTAAAGATCATAAACATACACTTTGAACAGTTTAGATGCAATTGATTGGCCGAACACCATAGTTGCATAGCGTTCAAATAATTCTAGTCAAATGATTAGAAATTGAATTGATTTGAAACAACGAAAGATCAAGCATGCAGTCTATAAAATCGTGCTGTGCTGAGGGCACTAGATAATTTTTGGCAGTAAATAATGACCAAGAAATGTTGGGCAAATTAAAATCACCCAACACCATAAATAGGAACTATCACGCACGTGTGAAGAAACTTCTTTATACAAGTAATATGTTTCATATAAACTTGAATATCAGAAGAAGGAGGGACATAAGAGCATGTTACATAGACATTCCGTGTAGGAAAAGACACCTTAGCTGAGACAATCTCTTGAATAACAAAATGTTTTTTCGTACAAAAACTTTATTTTCGACCGATCGATCCTATGGCAGCTATATGATATAGTGGTCCGCTCTTAATAGGATTTTGCATATATATGAGAATTAAAGTAAAACTAATAAATGCAGCGTTTGGTCAAGATATCTTGAAAATCAAATGTTTTTCATACAAAAACTGAAATTTCGACCGATCGTTCCTATGGCAGCTATATGATATAGTGGTCTGATCTTAATAGGATTTTGCATATATATGAGTGGTAAAGTAAAACTAATAAATGCCGAGTTTTGTCAAGATATCTTGATAAACAAATTTTTTTCATACAAAACCTTAATTTTCGCCCGATCGTTCCTATTGCAGCTATATGATATAGTGGTCCGATCTTAATAGGATTTTGCATATATATGAGTGGTAAAGTAAAACTAATAAATGCCGAGTTTTGTCAAGATATCTTGAAAAACAAAATGTTTGTTTTATGTATAACTTAATTTTCGAACGATCGTTCCTATGGCAGCTATGATATAGTGGTCCGATCTTAATTGGATTTGCATATATATGATTGGTAAAGTAAAACTAATAAATGCCGCGTTTGGTCAAGATATCTTGAAAAACAAAATGTTTTCATACAAAAACTTAATTTTCGACCGATTGTTCCTATGGCAGCTATATGATATAGTGGTCCGATCTTAATAGGAATTTGCGTATATATGAGTAGTAAAGTAAAACTAATAAATGCCGAGTTTGGTTAATATATCTTGAAAAACAAAATGAGTTTTCATACAAAAACTTTATTTCCGACCGATCGATCCTATGGAGCTATATGATATAGTAGTCCGATCTTAATAGGATTCCTCATATATATGAGGAGTAAAGGAAAACTACTAAAAGCCGCGTTTGGTCAAGATATCATGATAAACAAAATGTTTTTTCATACATAAACTTAATTTTCGCCCGATCGATCCTATGGCAGCTATATGGTATAGTGGTCCGATCTTAATAGGATTCCTAATATATGTGGGGAGTAAAGTAAAACTAATCAATGCCGAGTTTGGTCAAGATATCTTGAAAATCAAAATGTTTTTCATACAAAAACTGAAATTTCGACCGATCGTTCCTATAATCGCTATATGAAATAGTGGTCTGATCTTAATAGGATTTTGAATATATATGATGAGCGTATAGTAAAACTAATAAATGCCGAGTTTGATCAAGACATCTTGAAAAACAAAATGTGTTTCATACAAAAACTTAATTTCGACCGATCGTTCCTATGGCAGCTATATGATATAGTGGTCCGCTCTTAATAGGATTTTGCATATATAAGAGTAGTAAAGTCAAACTAATAAATGCCGCGTTTGGTCAAGATATCTTGATAAACAAAATATTTTTTCATACAAAAACTTAATTTTCGACCGATCGTTCCTATGGCAGCTATATGATATAGTGGTCCGCTCTTAATAGGATTTTGCGTATATATGAGTAGTAAAGTAAAACTAATAAATGCCGAGTTTGGTCAAGATATCTTGATAAACAAAATATTTTTTCATACAAAAACTTAATTTTCGACCGATCGTTCCTATGGCAACTATATGATATAGTGGTCCGATCCTTATAGGATTTTGTATATGCATGAGTATTAAAGTAAAACTAATAAATGCCGAGTTTGGTCAAGATATCTTGATAAACAAAATGTTTTTTCATACAAAAATTAATTTTCGCACGATCGTTCCTATGGCAGCTATATGATATAGTGGTCCGATCTAATAGGATTTGCATATATATGAGGAGCATGGTAAAACTAATAAATGCCGAGTTTTATCTTGAAAAACAAAATGTTTTTTCATACAAAAACTTAATTTTCGACAGATCGTCCTATGGCAGCTATATGATATAGTGGTCCGATCTTAAAAGGATTTTGTATTTATATGAGTAGTAAAGTAAACTAAAAATGCCGAGTTTGATCAAGATATCTTGAAAAACAAAATGTTTTTTCATACAAAAACTTACTTTTCGACCGATCGATCCTATGGCAGCTATATGATATAGTGGTCCGATCTTAATAGGATTTTGCATATATATGAGGAGCATGGTAAAATATAAATGCCGAGTTTTATCTTGAAAAACAAAATGTTTTTTCATACAAAAACTTAATTTTCGCCAGATCGTTCCTATGGCAGCTATATGATATAGTGGTCCGATCTTAATAGGATTTTGCATATATAAGAAGAATAGTAAAACTAATAAATGCCGTGTTTGATCAAAATATCTTGAAAAACGAAATGTTTTTTCATACAAAACATAATTTTCGAACGATTGTTCCTATGTCAGCTATATGATATAGTGGTCCGATCTTAATAGGATTTTGCATATATATGAGTAGTAAAGTAAAACTAATAAAAGCCACGTTTGGTCAAGATATCTTGATAAACAAAATGTTTTTTCATACAAAAACTTAATTTTCGACCGATCGTTCCAAAAGCAGATATATGATATAGTCGTCCGATCTGAATAGGGTTTTGCATATTCAAGAGTGGTAAAGTAAAATTAATAAATGCCGAGTTTGGTCAAGATATCTTGATAAACAAAATATTTTTTATACAAAAACTTAATTTTCGCCCGATTGTTCCTATGGCAGCCATATGATATAGTGGTCCGATCTTAAAAGGAAATTGGATATATATGAGGAGCTTAGTATAAATATGAATTTCCGAGTTTGGTCGAGATATCTTGAAAAACAAATGTTTTTTCATACAAAAACTTAATTTTCGACCGATCGTTCAAAAGCAGATATATGATATAGTCGTCCGATCTTAATAGGATTTTGCATATATATGAGTAGTAAAGTAAAACTAGTAAATGTCAAGTTTGGTCAAGATATCTTGATAAACAAAATTTTTTTATACAAAAACTTAATTTTCGACCGATCGTTCCTATGGCAGCTATATGATAGAGTGGTCCGATCTTAATAGGATTTGCGTATATAGAGTAGTAAAGTAAAACTAGTAAAGTCAAGTTTGGTCAAGATATCTTGATAAACAAATTTTTTTCATACAAAAACTTAATTTTCGACCGATCGTTCCTATGGCAGCTATATGATATAGTGGTCCGATCTTAATAGGATTTTGCGTATATATGAGTAGTAAAGTAAAACTAATAAATGCCGAGTTTGGTCAAGATATCTTGATAAAAAATGTTTTTCGTACAAAAACTTAATTTTCGACCGATCGTTCCTATGGCAGCTATATGATATAGTGGTCCGATCTTAATAGGATTCCGCATATATGTAAGGAGTAAAGTAAAACTAATAAATGCCAAGTTTGGTCAAGATATCTTGATAAACAAAATGTTTTTTCATAGAAAAACTTAATTTTCGCCTGATCGATCCTATGGCAGCTATATGGTATAGTGGTCCGATCTTAGTAGGATTCCGCATATATGTAAGGAGTAAAGTAAAACTAATAAATGCCGAGTTTTGTCAAGATATCTTGAAAAAAAAATATTGTTTTTTGTACAACTTAATTTCGAACGATCGTTCCTATGGCAGCTATATGATATAGTGGTCCGATCTTAATAGGATTTGCGTATATATGAGTATTAAAGTAAAACTAATAAATGCCGCGTTTGGTCAGGATATCTTGATAAACAAAATGTTTTTTTATACAAAAAATTAATTTTCGACCGATCGTTTCTATGGCAGCTATATGATATAGTAGTCCGATCTTAATAGGATTTTGCATATATATGAGGAGCATAGTAAAACTAATAAATGCCTAGTTTGATCAAGATATCTTGAAAAACAAAATGTTTTTTCATACAAAAACTTAATTTTCGACCGATCGTTCCTATGGCAGCTATATGATATAGTTTTTCGATCTTAATAGGATTTTGCATATATATAAGAAGCATAGTAAAACTAATAAATGCCGAGTTTGGTTAAGATATTTATTTATTTATTTATTATTTATTAATGGTCGACAAAACGAGTGTCTTCCTCATTATTCAATAGATTATACAGTAGAATTTTATGCTAAAAGCCTAGTTAAAGGATGCAATTTTCTAAATAGCATCACCGACCGATGGAGGTGTTTTATTTGCCAGTCCGGCCAGCTGTGCCCCTTTTCACAGCTAATTTTGTCAGTGACGCTATTAGAGCCTACATCTAAGCAGAAGGTGTAAGTAGGAAAAAAGTGTTTTCAAGTAACATTAAAATAATCTTAATTTGCTATATAATAAAGAAGAAATACAATAAATAGGAAAAAATGAAAGAAAGAAGATTGTTAATAAAGTAAAGCAATGTAAGTTAGATAAAGAGTGTTAAGTAGATAGACAGAGAGAAAAGTAATGGGAAATCACCGACCCGGTGGGGGAAATTTTTCGGCCTGTCCGGCAAGCTATGCCCCTGCTCATAGCTGGGAATGGTCAGCGACTTCCCGAAGGTATCCTGAAAGCAACGATTTTATTAGGGGGTAGAGACAGTTCGGTAGAGAAAAACGTGATGCAAACTAATTTTTACATAGCACGCGAAAAGGATTGGCATAGCGTAGTCTTGTGCACGTAGATAGTAAAAGGGGCGATAATTTCTGGTGGTCTAGCCGGACAGAGAATTGAAGACGCGCTAGCAGAAAAGGAGAATCTATGTCGCCAATAATCAACTTATGTAGAAGGACAACACCGAGAATTGTCCTACGGTTGGTTAACGACGGAAGGTTTGAGAAGAAGCAGTCTGCTGGAGTAGGATGGCACCGAAGATTAGGGTCCCAATTTAAAACTCGTAAGGCAAAAAGCAGAAATTGCTTCTGAACAGATTCAATATGATCTGGCTGTTGTTATACTGTGGAGACCAAATGCAAGAGCAGTATTCAAGGATAGGGCGAACAAGAGAGATGTACAGAAGTTTTGTTATAAAAGGATCGTTAAACTCTTTAGACCATGTTTAATGAATCCAAGTACACTTTTTGCCTCATTAACGATGGTATCTATGTGAACATTGATACAGAGTTTAGAATCAAAAATTACGCCTAGATCCTTAACTGTTAGTATACGTTGCAAAGGGATATTGTCGATTGTATAACTGACAAGATAAGGTGTAGTACGATTAAAAGTCATAAACATACACTTTGAACAGTTTAGATGCAATTGATTGGCCGAACACCATAGTTGCATAGCGTTCAAATAATTCTAGTCAAATGATTAGAAATTGAATTGATTTGAAACAACGAAAGATCAAGCATGCAGTCTATAAAATCGTGCTGTGCTGAGGGCACTAGATAATTTTTGGCAGTAAATATGACCAAGAAATGTTGGGCAAATTAAAATCACCAACACCATAAATAGGTCACTATCACGCACGTGTGAAGAAACTTCTTTAATACAAGTAATATGTTTCATATAAACTTGATATCAGAAGAAGGAGGGACATAAGAGCATGTTACATAGACATTCCGTGTAGGAAAAGACACCTTAACTGAGACAATCTCTTGAATAACAAAATGTTTTTTCGTACAAAAACTTTATTTTCGACCGATCGATCCTATGGCAGCTATATGATATAGTGGTCGATCTTAATAGGATTCCGCATGTATGTGGGGAATAAAGTAAAACTAATAAATGCCGACTTTGGTCAAGATAACTTGAAAATCAAAATGTTTTTCATACAAAAACTTAATTTTCGACCGATCGTTCCTATGGCAGCTATAGGATATAGTGGTCCGATCTTAATAGGATTTTACATATATATGAAAAGCATAGTAAAACTAATAATGCCTAGTTTGATCAAGATATCTTGAAAAACGAAATGTTTTTTCATACAAAAACTTAATTTTCGACCGAGCGTTCCCATGGCAGCTATATGATATAGTGGTCCGATCTTAATAGGATTTTGCGTATATATGAGTAGTAAAGTAAAACTAATAAATGCCGAGTTTGGTCAAGATATCTTGAAAATCAAAATGTTTTTCATACCAAAACTTAAATTTCGACCGATCGTCCGGCAGCTATATGATATAGTGGTATATATGAAAAGCATAGTAAAACTGATATATGCCGAGTTTGGTTAGGATATCTTGAAAAACAAAATTTTTTATACAAAAACTTAATTTTCGACCGATTCGTTGCCTATGGCAGCTATATGATATAGTGGTCCGATCTTAATAGGATTTTGCGTATATAGTAGTAAAGTAAAACTAATAAATGCCGAGTTGGTCAAGATATCTTGAAAATCAAAATTTTTTTCATACAAAAACTTAATTTTCGACGATCGTTCCTATGGCAGCTATATGATATAGTGGTTCGATCTTAATAGGATTTTGCATATATATAAGAAGCATAGTAAAACCAATAAATGTCGAGTTTGGTTAAGATATCTTGAATAACAAATGTTTTTCGTACAAAAACTTTATTTTCGACCGATCGATCCTATGGCAGCTATATGAATAGTGGTCCGATCTTAATAGGATTTTGCATATATATGAGGAGCATAGTAAAACTAATAAATGCCGAGTTTGATCAAGATATCTTGAAAAACAAAATGTTTTTTCATACAAAAACTTACTTTTCGACCGATCTTAATAGGATTTTGCATATTATGAGGAGCATAGTAAAACTAATAAATGCCGAGTTTGATCAAGATATCTTGAAAAAACAAAATGTTTTTTCATACAAAAAACTACTTTTCGACCGATCGTTTCTATTGCAGCTATATGATATAATGGTCTGATCTTAATAGGATTCTGCATATATATGAGTAGTAAAGTAAAACTAATAAAATGCCGAGATTGGTCAGGATATCTGAAAATCAAATGTTTTTTCATAGTTTAGTTTCAGAGAGTTTAGAATCAAAAATTACGCCTAGATCCTTAACTGTTAGTATACGTTGCAAAGGGATATTGTCGATTGTATAACTGACAAGATAAGGTGTAGTACGAATAAAAGTCATAAACATACACTTTGAACAGTTTGATGCAATTGATTGGCCGAACACCATAGTTGCATAGCGTTCAAATCGTCTTGTAGCGCCGGAATGATGTAGGGATTAGTGTATGATAGAAAAAGTTGACATCGTCCGCATACAGAGAGAGTTCTCAGTTGAGAGTGATTGACGTGTTTTACTTGTGCTCCAAGATTTTATATATTTTGCGCTTTTATCCTGCTTTTTATTTCAAAATTTTGCATTTTCGGTGCTTTATTTAAGAAGCTTTAATAAACTGTGCAAAGTGTTATCTGTTGTGCAGCGTAAGTCTGTTAATTATTACATTATATAAAACGCGGCATCAGCTCCGTGTTGTTGTTATTGCCTGTTTTGATTCGTTTGCTTTGGGTGCTCCCTGTGCATACACTTGTTTGTGCGTGTGTTCGCTGCATACTTTCTGCTTGTGCATCGCGCTCTCGCAAACTTTTTCTTTGCTTTTTGCTCCAAACATTTGTTTGTGTATTTACTTGCTCTATCTTGTGCACCGTTTTCGTTTTGCTCTGTGCTCTCGCAATTTGCATACACATTAAATAATTATTTGTGCTGTAAGAAACCGTGCACGTTCAAGCAGGCTGATGATTCTGCACTGCCGCAATTTGTTAATTGCTGGCTGTGTGAGAATATGATGCATGCTAAATGTGCAGGTCTCACTGGGCGCGATTGCGACCAAGATCGCTGCTATTGCCAAGAAGGGCTGTGGTGGCTTGCGTTGGTCGTGCCCAGAATGCATCGACAAGCAAATTGATTTCTCTAGAATGTATAATTCTGTGAGAAGTCAATTCTTAAAATTAAATAATGTGCTAAGCAGCTCTCGAGTAATTTTGACTCGAGTTTCGAGCTGCTTGGCAAATATAAATTTTGAGTCCCCAACCAATCGCCGGTTGGAGCCTCAACTTTTGCAATTGCCCTCTACGTCTGTTCAGACACCTACTACTTTCTTGTCCCTTCCTAGCAACTTGGAGGTATCTCCAATGTTGTCTTTATCGCCTTCTCCAAGCGACTGTCCAATTACCCTGTTTCAACCCCTGTACTAGTCCCAGTAGAGCCCGTACCTGATCCGTCCCAATTAATCAAACTGCCTCAGCCCATCAGCTCCTGGCCGCAAAGGTAGACCTGCGCGCAATCTTGCCCAGATCGTTAAAAACAATCATTGTGCCTCGTTAGCTCACGATTGTTCACGAGTTCAAGCCTAAAAAGCGTAACCAGCCTGTCACCCTTCCAGTCCCTTCAATACAGGGTACCATTTCTGCCCCAAAAAACTAGCTTCATCTTCTGACCAAATCTTTATTCATTATCAGAATGTTAGAGGTCTTATTTCAAAACTTAAGAATCTATTCATGGCCAGCACTTCCTTCAATTCGGATATAATAGCATTTTCAGAAACATGGTTGAACTCAACCATATCTGATTTTGAGATTTTATCAAATAACTTTAGTTTGTATCGAAATGATCGGCCGACTCGAGGTGGTGGGGTGTTAATTGCCGTTAAAGCCACTCTCCAGTCTGAACTTTTCTGTTTTAGTACGCCTACTGACGCTGAGATTGTCTCAGTTAAGGTGTCTTTCCTACACGAATGTCTATGTAACATGCTCTTATGTCCCACCTTCTTCTGATATTCAAGTTTATATGAAACATATTACTTGTATTAAAGAAGTTTCTTCACACGTGCGTGATAGTGACCTATTTATTGGTGTTGGGTGATTTTAATTGGCCAACATCTCTTGGTCATTATTTACTGCCAAAAATTATCTAGTGCCCTCAGCACAGCACGATTTTATAGACTGCATGCTTGATCTTTCGTTGTTCAAATCAATTCAATTTCTAATCATTTGACTAGAACACTTGACCTTGTATTTGTTAACGACTACCTATTTCTAATGTGTCTAGGTCCCCTCCTTTATCTCTTCCTGAGGATGTCTATCATCCAACTTTTAGAGATTGCAATGCTAAATTGTATCCTTTCATTTCGTGCTCATCAGCCAATAACCCCGCTATGCTTTCGCAAAGGGAATTATTCTTTGCTGAATCAGCTTATTTATTCAACCGATTGGTCTTTCTTATATGACTCAGTTGATATGAATACAGCTATAATTTTTTTACATCACCCTAATCTCCCTCTTAGATGTGTGTATTCCTAAGTCAATTCCTTCGACTACTTTTTCAAAACCACCCTGGTTTACTACCAGATTATCACATCTAAAAAATGTAAAATCCAAATATTTTAAAAAGTTTAAAAAGTCTGGTTCGTGTACACACTTGGCTAAATATTCATAGCCAAGTCGAACTTCTTTCTTCTTAATTCTCAATGCTATGAGAATTATCTAATACGTTGTAAAAGACAATTTTCCCGAAATACGAGACAGTTTTATAATTTTGTAAACTTGAAGCGTAAATCTTCAAGTTGCCATCTTCTTTTTTCTTGGCTTGGATAAAGCTAGCAATGACACTGATTCTGCTAACCTGTTTGCTAATTTTTCCAATCAACTACTCTTCAGTCTGTCCTAATACTAATGCTTACCCTTATACTATTTCCGCAAGTTATATACCTCCTCTAATTATTTCACACTCCTCTCTCCTATTAGCTATAAACTCTTTAAAGTCTTCTTACTCTCCTGGGACGGACAATATTCCTAGTTGTCTTCTCAAGGAGTGTAGTTCTTCCCTTCTTTATCCATTGCTAAAGCTTTTTAATCTATCCCTTGAAACTTCTGTCTTTCCATCTCTTTGGAAAGAATCTTATATCATTCCTCTTCCAAGAAAGGTGGGAAGTCTGATATACGAAATTACAGGGGCATTGCAAAACTGTCCGCTATTCCTAAATATTTGAAAAAATAATCACTTCGAATTTGCAGCATTTCTGCAAATCAGTTGTTTCCCCTGTTCAACATGGATTCGTAAAGAATCGGTCAACTACGACCAATCTGCTTCCTTGGTAAACGATGCTTTCCTTTCGAAAATGCAAACTGATGTCATTTACACGGACTTCAGTAAGGCGTTTGACTCTGTGCACCATGACATTTTACTTTTTAAACTTGACCGAATAGGTTCCCCCTGTTCTTCTGCTTTGGATTAATTCTTATTTAAAAGGTAGGACCCAAAGAGAATGCTGCTGAGGCTGACTACTCTAAACGGGTTCACGTTACTTCTGGTTTCCTCAAGGTAGTCATCTTGGACCGTTACTCTTTTACTCATGTATGCGGACGATGTCAAACTTTTTCTATCATACACTAATCCCATAATCATTCTCGTCTACAAGACGATTTGAACGCTATGCAACTATGGTGTTCGGCAATCAATTGCATCTAAACTGTTCAAAGTGGTATGTTTATGACTTTTAATCGTGCTACACCTATCTTGTCAGTTATACAATCGACAATATCCCTTTGCAACGTATACTAACAGTTAAGGATCTAGGCGTAATTTTTGATTCTAAACTCTGTTTCCAATCTTCACATAGATACCATCGTTAATGAGGCAAAAGGTGTACTTGGATTCATTAAACGATGGTCTAAGAGTTTAACGATCCTTTTATAACAAAACTTCTGTACATCTCTCTTGTTCGCCCTATCCTTAATACTGCTCTTGCATTGGGTCTCCACAGTATAACAACAGCCAGGATCGTATTGAATCTGTTCAGGAAGCAATTTCTGCTTTTTGCCTTACGAGGTTAAATTGGGACCCTAATCTTCGGTTGCCATCCTACTCCAGCAGGACTCTTCTCCAACTTCCGTCGTTAACCAACCGTAGGACAATTCTCGGTGTTGTCCTTTACATAAGTTGATTATTGGCGACATAGATTTCCTTTTCTGCTAGGGCGTCTTCAATCCTGTCTCCGGCTAGACCAACCAGAAATTATCGCCCCTTTTTACTATCTACGTGCACAACAGACTAAGCTATGCACAATCCTTTTCGAGTGCTATGTAAAAATTATAATAGTTTGCATCACGTTTTCTCCACCGAACTGTCTCTACCCCTAATAAAATCGTTGCTTTCAGGATACCTTCGGGATCGTTCCTATGGCAGCTATATGATATAGTGGTTCGATCTTAATAGGATTTTGCATATATATAAGAAGCATAGTAAAACAAATAAATGTCGAGTTTGGTTAAGATATCTTGAATAACAAATGTTTTTTCGTACAAAACTTTTTTTCGACCGATCGATCCTATGGCAGCTATATGATATAGTGGTCGATCTTAATAGGATTTTGCATATATATGAGGAGCATAGTAAAACTAATAATGCCGAGTTTGATCAAGATATCTTGAAAAACAAAATGTTTTTCATACAAAAACTTACTTTTGCGACCGATCTTAATAGGATTTTGCATATATATGAGGAGCATAGTAAAACTAATAAATGCCGAGTTGATCAAGATATCTTGAAAAACAAAATGTTTTTTCATACAAAAAACTTACTTTTCGACCGATCGTTTCTATTGCAGCTATATGATATAATGGTCTGATCTTAATAGGATTCTGCATATATATGAGTAGTAAGTAAAACTAATAAATGCCGAGATTGGTCAGGATATCTTGAAAATCAAAATGTTTTTTCATAGTTTAGTTTCAAGAGTTTAGAATCAAAAATTACGCCTAGATCCTTAACTGTTAGTATACGTTGCAAAGGGATATTGTCGATTGTATAACTGACAAGATAAGGTGTAGTACGAATAAAAGTCATAAACATACACTTTGAACAGTTTAGATGCAATTGATGGCCGAACACCATGTTGCATAGCGTTCAAATCGTCTTGTAGACGAGAGAGTGAGTTGAGAGTGATTGACGTGTTTTACTTGTGCTCCAAGATTTTTATATATTTTTGCGATTTTATCCTGCTTTTTATTTCAAAATTTTGCATTTTTCGGTGCTTTATTTAAGAAGCTTAATAAACTGTGCAAAAGTGTTATCTGTTGTGCAGCGTAAGTCTGTTAATTATTACATTTTATAAAACGCGGCATCAGCTCCGTGTTGTTGTTTTGCCTGTTTTGATTCGTTTGCTTTGGTGCTCCCCTGTGCATACACTTGTTTGTGCGTGTGTTCGCTGCATACTTTCTGCTTGTGCATCGCGCTCCCCGCAAACTTTTTCTTTTGCTTTTGCCTCCAAACAATTTGTTTGTGTATTTACTTGCTCTATTGTGCACCGTTTTCGTTTTGCTCTGTGCTCTCGCAATTTGCATACACATAATTATGTTGTGCTGTAAGAAACCGTGCACGTTCAAGCAGGCTGATGATTCTGCACTGCCGCAATTTGTTAATTGCTGGCTGTGTGAGAATATGATGCATGCTAAATGTGCAGGTCTCACTGGGCGCGATTGCGACAAGATCGCTGCTATTGCCAAGAAGGGCTGTGGTGGCTTGCGTTGGTCGTGCCCAGAATGCATCGACAAGCAAATTGATTTCTCTAGAATGTATAATTCTGTGAGAAGTCAATTCTTAAAATTAAATAATGTGGCTAAGCAGCTCTCGAGTAATTTTGACTCGAGTTTCGAGCTGCTTGGCAAATATAAATTTGAGTCCCAACCAATCGCCGGTGGAGCCTCAACTTTTGCAATTGCCCTCTACGTCTGTTCAGACACCTACTACTTTCTTGTCCCTCCTAGCAACTTGGAGGTATCTCCAATGTTGTCTTTATCGCCTTCTCCAAGCGACTGTCCAATTACCCCTGTTTCAACCCCTGTACTAGTCCCAGTAGAGCCCGTACCTGATCCCGTCCCAATTAATCAAACTGCCTCAGCCCATCAGCTCCTGGCCGCAAAGGTAGACCTGCGCGCAATCTTGCCCAGATCGTTAAAAACAATCATGTGCCTCGTTAGCTCACGATTGTTCACGAGTTCAAGCCTAAAAAGCGTAACCAGCCTGTCACCCTTCCAGTCCCTTCAATACAGGGTACCATTTCTGCCCCAAAAAACTAGCTTCATCTTCTGACCAAATCTTTATTCATTATCAGAATGTTAGAGGTCTTATTTCAAAACTTAAGAATCTATTCATGGCCAGCACTTCCTTCAATTCGGATATAATAGCATTTTCAGAAACATGGTTGAACTCAACCATATCTGATTTTGAGATTTTATCAAATAACTTTAGTTTGTATCGAAATGATCGGCCGACTCGAGTGGTGGGGTGTTAATTGCCGTTAAAGCCACTCTCCAGTCTGAACTTTTCTGTTTTAGTACGCCTACTGACGCTGAGATTGTCTCAGTTAAGGTGTCTTTTCCTACACGGAATGTCTATGTAACATGCTCTTATGTCCCACCTTCTTCTGATATTCAAGTTTATATGAAACATATTACTTGTATTAAAGAAGTTTCTTCACACGTGCGTGATAGTGACCTATTTATGGTGTTGGGTGATTTAATTTGCCCAACATCTCTTGGTCATTATTTACTGCCAAAAATTATCTAGTGCCCTCAGCACAGCACGATTTTATAGACTGCATGCTTGATCTTTCGTTGTTTCAAATCAATTCAATTTCTAATCATTTGACTAGAACACTTGACCTTGTATTTGTTAACGACTACCTTATTTCTAATGTGTCTAGGTCCCTCCTTTATCTCTTCCTGAGGATGTCTATCATCCAACTTTAGAGATTGCAATGCTAAATTGTAATCCTTTCATTTCGTGCTCATCAGCCAATAACCCCCGCTATTGCTTTCGCAAAGGAAATTATTCTTTGCTGAATCAGCTTATTTATTCAACCGATTGGTCTTTCTTATATGACTCAGTTGATATGAATACAGCTATAATTTTTTTTACATCACCCTAATCTCCCTCTTAGATGTGTATTCCTAAGTCAATTCCTTCGACTACTTTTTCAAAACCACCCTGGTTTACTACCAGATTATCACATCTAAAAAATGTAAAATCCAAATATTTTAAAAAGTTTAAAAAGTCTGGTTCGTGTACACACTTGGCTAAATATTCCATAGCCAAGTCGAACTTCTTTCTTCTTAATTCTCAATGCTATGAGAATTATCTAATACGTTGTAAAAGACAATTTTCCCGAAATCCGAGACAGTTTTATAATTTTGTAAACTTGAAGCGTAAATCTTCAAGTTTGCCATCTTCTTTTTTTCTTGGCTTGGATAAAGCTAGCAATGACACTGATTCTGCTAACCTGTTTGCTAATTTTTTCCAATCAACTTACTCTTCAGTCTGTCCTAATACTAATGCTTACCCTTATACTATTTCCGCAAGTTATATACCTCCTCTAATTATTTCACACTCCTCTCTCCTATTAGCTATAAACTCTTTAAAGTCTTCTTACTCTCCTGGGCCGGACAATATTCCTAGTTGTCTTCTCAAGGAGTGTAGTTCTTCCCTTCTTTATCCATTGCTAAAGCTTTTTAATCTATCCCTTGAAACTTCTGTCTTTCCATCTCTTTGGAAAGAATCTTATATCATTCCTCTTCACAAGAAAGGTGGGAAGTCTGATATACGAAATTACAGGGGCATTGCAAAACTGTCCGCTATTCCTAAATTATTTGAAAAAATAATCACTTCGAATTTGCAGCATTTCTGCAAATCAGTTGTTTCCCCTGTTCAACATGGATTCGTAAAGAATCGGTCAACTACGACCAATCTGCTTCCTTGGTAAACGATGCTTTCCTTTCGAAAATGCAAACTGATGTCATTTACACTGACTTCAGTAAGGCGTTTGACTCTGTGCACCATGACATTTTACTTTTTAAACTTGACCGAATAGGTTTCCCCTGTCTCTTCTGCTTTGGATTAATTCTTATTTAAAAGGTAGGACCCAAAGAGTAATGCTGAGGCTGACTACCTCTAAACGGGTTCACGTTACTTCTGGTGTTCCTCAAGGTAGTCATCTTGGACCGTTACTCTTTACCCTTTTATAAATGATCTCCCCTCTGTCATATCACATGCCCGTGTACTCATGTATGCGGACGATGTCAAACTTTTTCTATCATACACTAATCCCTACATCATTCTCGTCTACAAGACGATTTGAACGCTATGCAACTATGGTGTTCGGCCAATCAATTGCATCTAAACTGTTCAAAGTGTATGTTTATGACTTTTAATCGTGCTACACCTTATCTTGTCAGTTATACAATCGACAATATCCCTTTGCAACGTATACTAACAGTTAAGGATCTAGGCGTAATTTTTGATTCTAAACTCTGTTTCAATCTTCACATAGATACCATCGTTAATGAGGCAAAAGGTGTACTTGGATTCATTAAACGATGGTCTAAAGAGTTTAACGATCCTTTTATAACAAAACTTCTGTACATCTCTCTTGTTCGCCCTATCCTTGAATACTGCTCTTGCATTTGGTCTCCACAGTATAACAACAGCCAGGATCGTATTGAATCTGTTCAGAAGCAATTTCTGCTTTTTGCCTTACGAGGTTTAAATTGGGACCCTAATCTTCGGTTGCCATCCTACTCCAGCAGACTGCTTCTTCTCAACTTCCGTCGTTAACCAACCGTAGGACAATTCTCGGTGTTGTCCTTCTACATAAGTTGATTATTGGCGACATAGATTCTCCTTTTCTGCTAGGGCGTCTTCAATTCTCTGTTCCGGCTAGACCAACCAGAAATTATCGCCCCTTTTTACTATCTACGTGCACAACAGACTACGCTATGCACAATCCTTTTCGAGTGCTATGTAAAAATTATAATAGTTTGCATCACGTTTTCTCCACCGAACTGTCTCTACCCCTAATAAAATCGTTGCTTTCAGGATACCTTCGGGAAGTCGCTGACCATTCCCAGCTATGAGCAGGGGCATAGCTTGCCGGACAGGCTAAAAAATTTTCCCCCACCGGGTCGGTGATTTCCCATTACTTTTCTCTCTGTCCTATCTAATTAACACTCTTTATCTAACTTACATTGCTTTACTTTATTAACAATCTTCTTACTTTCATTTTTCCTATATTGTATTTTCTTTATTAATATAGCAAATTAAGATTATTTTAATGTTACTTGAGAACACTTTTTTCCTACTTACAACCTTCTGCTTAGATGTAGGCTCTAATAGCGTCACTGACAAAATTAGCTGTGAAAAGGGGCACAGCTGGCCGGACTGGCAAATAAAACACCTCCATCGGTCGGTGATGCTATTTAGAAAATTGTATCCTTTAACTAGGCTTTTAGCATAAAATTTTATTGTATATTCTATTGAATAATGAGGAAGACACTCGTTTTGTCGACCATTAATAAATAAATAAATAATACAATACACGGGCATGTGATATGACAGAGGGGAGATCATTTATACAAAGGGGTAAAGAGTAAGGTCCAAGATGACTACCTTGAGGAAACACAGAAGTAACGTGAACCCGTTTAGAGGTTTCAGCCTCAGCATTACTCTTTGGGTCCTACTTTTAATAAGAATTAATCCAAAGCAGAAGAGACAGGTGGAAACCTATTCGGTCAAGTTAAAAAAGTAAAATGTCATGGTGCACAGAGTCAAACGCCTTACTGAAGTCAGTGTAAATGACATCAGTTTGCATTTTCGAAAGGCTATATGATATAGTGGTCCGATCTTAATAGGATTTTGCGTATATATGAGTAGTAAAGTAAAATAATAAATGCCGAGTTTGGTCAAGATATCTTGAAAATCAAAATGTTTTTTCATACAAAAACTTAATTTTCGACCGATCGTTCCTATGGCAGCTATATGATATAGTGGTTCGATCCTAATAGGATTTTGCATATATATGAGGAGCATAGTAAAACTAATAAATGCCGAGTTGATCAAGATATCTTGAAAAACAAAATGGTTTTCATACAAAAACTTACTTTTCGACCGATCTTAATAGGATTTTGCATATATATGAGGAGCATAGTAAAACTAATAAATGCCGAGTTTGATCAAGATATCTTGAAAAACAAAATGTTTTTTCATACAAAAACTTACTTTTCGACCGATCGTTTCTAATTCAGCTATATGATATAATGGTCTGATCTTAATAGGATTTTGCATATATATGAGTAGTAAAGTAAAACTAATAAATGCCGAGATTGGTCAGGATATCTTGAAAATCAAAATGTTTTTTCATACAAAAACTTAATTTTCGACCGATCGTTCCTATGGCAGCTATATGATATAGTGGTCCGATCTTAATAGGATTTTGCATATATATGAGGAGCATAGTAAAACTAATAAATGCCTAGTTTGATCAGATATCTTGAAAAACGAAATGTTTTTTCATACAAAGACTTAATTTTCGACCGAGCGTTCCTATGGCAGCTATATGATATAGTGGTCCAATCTTAATAGGATTTTGCGTATATACGAGTAGTAAAGTAAAACTATAAATGCCGAGTTTGGTCAAGATATCTTGAAAATCAAAATGTTTTCATACAAAACCTTAAATTTCGACCGATCGTCCGTCAGCTATATGATATAGTGGTATATATGAAAAGCATAGTAAAACTGATATATGCCGAGTTTGGTTAAGATATCTTGAAAAAAAAATGTTTTTTCATACAAAAACTTAATTTTCGACCGATCGTTCCTATAGCAGCTATATGATATAGTGGTCTGAACTTAATAGGATTTTGCATATAAAGTAAAACTAATAAATGCCGAGATTGGTCACGATATCTTGAAAATCAAAATGTTTTTTCATACAAAAATTTAATTTTCGACCGATCGTTCCTATGGCAGCTATATGATATAGTGGTCCGATCTTAATAGGATTTTGCATATATATGAGGAGCATAGTAAAACTAATAAATACCGAGTTTGGTTAAGATATTTCGAAAAACAAAATGAGTTTTCATACAAAAACTTAATTTTCGACCGATCGATCCTATGGCAGCTATATGATATAGTAGTCCGATCTTAATAGGATACCGCATATATTTGGGGGAATAAAGAAAAACTAATAAATGCCGAGTTTGGCCAAGATATCTTGAAAATCAAAATGTTTTTCATACAAAGACTTAATTTTCGACCGAGCGTTCCTATGGCAGCTATATGATATAGTGGTCCGATCTTAATAGGATTTTGCATATATATGAGGAGCATAGTAAAACTAATAAATACCGAGTTTGGTTAAGATATCTTGAATAACAAAATGTTTTTTCGTACAAAAACTTTATTTTCGACCGATCGATCCTATGGCAGCTATATGATATAGTGGTCCGATCTTAATAGGATTTTGCATATATATGAGGAGCATAGTAAAACTAATAAATGCCGAGTTTGATCAAGATATCTTGAAAAACAAAATGTTTTTTCATACAAAAACTTACTTTTCGACCGATCTTAATAGGATTTTGCATATATATGAGGAGCATAGTAAAACTAATAAATGCCGAGTTTGATCAAGATATCTTGAAAAACAAAATGTTTTTTCATACAAAAACTTACTTTTCGACCGATCGTTTCTAATTCAGCTATATGATATAATGGTCTGATCTTAATAGGATTTTGCATATATATGAGTAGTAAAGTAAAACTAATAAATGCCGAGATTGGTCAGGATATCTTGAAAATCAAATGTTTTTCATACAAAAACTTAATTTTCGACCGATCGTTCCTATGGCAGCTATATGATATAGTGGTCCGATCTTAATAGGATTTTGCATATATATGAGGAGCATAGTAAAACTAATAAATGCCTAGTTTGATCAAGATATCTTGAAAAACGAAATGTTTTTCATACAAAGACTTAATTTTCGACCGAGCGTTCCTATGGCAGCTATATGATATAGTGGTCCAATCTTAATAGGATTTTGCGTATATATGAGTAGTAAAGTAAAACTAATAAATGCCGAGTTTGGTCAAGATATCTTGAAAATCAAAATGTTTTTCATACAAAAATTAAATTTCGACCGATCGTCCGTCAGCTATATGATATAGTGGTATATATGAAAAGCATAGTAAAACTGATATATGCCGAGTTTGGTAAGATATCTTGAAAAAAAAAATGTTTTTTCATACAAAAACTTAATTTTCGACCGATCGTTCCTATAGCAGCTATATGATATAGTGGTCTGATCTTAATAGGATTTTGCATATATATGAGTAGTAAAGTAAAACTAATAAATGCCGAGATTGGTCACGATATCTTGAAATCAAAATGTTTTTTCATACAAAAATTTAATTTTCGACCGATCGTTCCTATGGCAGCTTTATGATATAGTGGTCCGATCTTAATAGGATTTTGCATATATATGAGGAGCATAGTAAAACTAATAAATACCGAGTTTGGTAAGATATCTTGAAAAACAAAATGAGTTTTTCATACAAAAACTTAATTTTCGACCGATCGATCCTATGGCAGCTATATGATATGGTGGTCCGATCTTAATAGGATAGCATATATTTGGGGAATAAAGAAAAACTAATAAATGCCGAGTTTGGCCAAGATATCTTGAAAATCAAAATGTTTTTCATACAAAAACTTAAATTTCGACCGATCGTTCCTATGGCAGCTATATGATATAGTGGTATATATGAGAAGCATAGTAAAACTAATATATGCCGAGTTTGGTCAATATATCTTGAAAACAAATGTTTTTTCATACAAAAACTTAATTTTCGACCGATTGTTCCTATGGCAGCTATATGATATAGTGGTCCGATCTTAATAGGATTCCGCATATATGTGGGGAGTAAAGTAAAACGAATAAATGCCGAGTTTGGTCAAGATATCTTGAAAACCAAAATGTTTTTATAAAAAACTTAATTTTCGACCGATCGTTCCTATGGCAGCTATATGATATAGTGGTCTGATCTTAATAGGATTTGCGTATATATGAGTAGTAAAGTAAAACAAATAAATGCCGAGTTTGGTCTAGACATCTTGAAAAAAAAATATGTTTTCATACAAAAACTAATTTTCGATTGATCGATCCTATGGCAGCTATATGATATAGTGGTCCGATCTTAATAGGATTTTGCATATGCATGAGTAGTAAAGTAAAACAAATAAATGCCGAGTTTGGTCAAGATATCTTGATAAACAAATGTTTTTTCATACAAAAACTTAATTTTCGACCGATCGTTCCTATGGCAGCTATATGATATAGTGGTCCGCTCTTAATAGGATTTTGCATATATATGAGTAGTAAAGTAAAACTAATAAATGCCGCGTTTGGTCAAGATATCTTGATAAACAAAATGTTTTTCATACAAAAACTTAAATTTCGACCGATCGTTCCTATGGCAGCTATATGATATAGTGGTATATATGAGAAGCATAGTAAAACTAATATATGCCGAGTTTGGTTAAGATATCTTGAAAAACAAAATGTGTTTTCATACAAAAACTTAATTTTCGACCGATCGTTCCTATGGCAGCTATATGATATAGTGGTCCGCTCTTAATAGGATTTTGCATATATATGAGTAGTAAAGTAAAACTAATAAATGCCGCGTTTGGTCAAGATATCTTGATAAACAAAATGTTTTTTCATACAAAAACTTACTTTCGACCGATCGTTTCTAATTCAGCTATATGATATAGTGGTCCGCTCTTAATAGGATTTTGCATATATATGAGTAGTAAAGTAAAACTAATAAATGCCGAGTTTGGTCAAGATATCTTGATAACAAAATATTTTTTCATACAAAAAACTTAATTTTCGACCGATCGTTCCTATGGCAACTATATGATATAGTGGTCCAATCTTTATAGGATTTTGTATATGCACGAGCATTAAGGTAAAACTAATAAATGCCGAGTTTGGTCAAGATATCTTGATAAACAAAATGTTTTTTCATACAAACTCTTAATTTTCGACCGATCGTTCCTATGGCAGCTATATGATATAGTGGTCCGATCTTAATAGGATTTTGCGTATATATGAGTAGTAAAGTAAAACTAATAAATGCCGAGTTTGGTCAAGATATCTTGATAAACAAAATGTTTTCTCATACAAAAACTTATTTTTCGACAAATCGATCCTATGGCAGCTATATGATATAGTGGTCCGATCTTAATAGGATTCCGCATATATGTGGGGAGTAAAGGAAAACTAATAAATGCCGAGTTTGGTCAAGATATCTTGAAAATCAAAATGTTTTTCATACAAAAACTTAATTTTCGATTGATCGTTCCTATGGCAGCTATATGATATAGGGGTCCGATCTTAATATGATTTGGCATATATATGAGAAGCATAGTAAAACAATAAATGCCGAGTTTGGTTAAGATATCTTGAAAAACAAAATGTTTTTTCATACAAAAACTTAGTTTTCGACCGATCGATCCTATGGCAGCAATATGATATAGTGGTCCGATCTTAATAGGATTCCGCATATATGTGGGGAGTAAAGGAAAACTGATAAATGCCGACTTTGGTCAAGATATCTTGAAAATCAAAATGTTTTTTCATACAAAAACTTAATTTTCGACCTATCGTTCCTATGGCAGCTATATGATATAGTGGTCCGATCTTAATAGGATTTTGTATATATATGAGGAGCATAGTAAAACCAATAAATGCTAGGTTGATCAAGATATCTTGAAAACGAAATGTTTTTTCATACAAAAACTTAATTTTCGACCGAGCGTTCCTATGGCAGCTATATGATATAGTGGTCCGATCTTAATAGGATTTTGCGTATATATGAGTAGTAAAGTAAAACTAATAAATGCCGAGTTTGGTCAAGATATCTTGAAAATCAAAATGTTTTTCATACAAAAACTTAATTTTTCGACCGATCGTTCCTATGGCAGCTATACGATATAGGAGTCCGATCTAAATATGACTTAGCATATATATGAGAAGCATAGTAAAACTAATAAATGCCGATTTTGGTTAAGATATCTTGATAAACAAAATGTTTTTTCATACAAAAACTTAATTTTCGACCGCTCGTTCCTATAGCAGCTATATGATATAGTGGTCCGATCTTAATAGGATTTTGCATATATATGAGGAGCATAGTAAAACCAATAAATCAAGATATCTTGAAAAACGAAATGTTTTTCATACAAAAACTTAATTTTCGACCGAGCGTTCCTATGGCAGCTATATGATATAGTGGTCCGATCTTAATAGGCTTTGCGTATATAGAGTAGTAAAGTAAAACTAATAAATGCCGAGTTTAGTCAAGATATCTTGAAAATCAAAATGTTTTTCATACAAAAACTTAAATTTCGACCGATCGTCTGGCAGCTATATGATATAGTGGTATATATGAAAAGCATAGTAAAACTGATATATGCCGCGTTTGGTTAGGATATCTTGAAAAACAAAATTTTTTTTGCACAAAAACTTAATTTTCGACGAATCGATCCTATGGCAGCTATATGATATAGTGGTCCGATCTTAATAGGATTCCGCTTAATGTGGGGAGTAAAGAAAACTAATAAATGCCGAGTTTGGTCAAGATATCTTGAAAATCAAAATGGTTTCATACAAAAACTTAATTTTCGACCGATCGTTCCTATGGCAGCTATATGATATAGTGGTCCGATCTTAATAGGATTTTGCGTATATATGAGTAGTAAAGTAAAACTAATAAATGCCGAGTTTGGTCAAGATATCTTGATAAACAAAATGTTTTTTCATACAAAAACTTAATTTTCGACAAATCGATCCTATGGCAGCTATATGATATAGTGGTCCGATCTTAATAGGATTCCGCATATATGTGGGGAGTAAAGGAAAACTAATAAATGCCGAGTTTGGTCAAGATATCTTGAAAATCAAAATGTTTTTCATACAAAAACTTAATTTTCGATTGATCGTTCCTATGGCAGCTATATGATATAGGGGTCCGATCTTAATATGATTGGCATATATATGAGAAGGATAGTAAAACTAATAAATGCCGAGTTTGGTTAAGATATCTTGAAAAACAAAATGTTTTTTCATACAAAAACTTAATTTTCGAGCGATCGTTCCTATGGCAGCTATATGATATAGTGGTCCGATCTAAATAGGATTCCGCATATATGTGGGGAGTAAAGGAAAACTGATTAGTGCCGAGTTTGGTTAAGATATCTTGAAAATCAAATGTTTTTCATACAAAAACTTAATTTTCGACCGATCGTTCCTATAGCAGCTATATGATATAGTGGTCCGATCTTAATAGGATTTTGCATATATATGAGAAGCATAGTAAAACTAAATAATACCGAGTTTGGTTAAGATATCTTGAAAAACAAAATGGTTTTCATACAAAAAATTAATTTTCGACCGATCGATCCTATGGCAGCTATATGATATAGTGGTCCGATCTTAATAGGATTTTGCATATGCATGAGTAGTAAAGTAAAACAAATAAATGCCGAGTTTGGTCAAGATATCTTGATAAACAAATGTTTTTTCATACAAAAACTTAATTTTCGACCGATCGATCCTATGGCAGCTATATGATATAGTGGTCCGATCTTAATAGGATTCCGTATATATGTGGGGAGTAAAGGAAAACTGATAAATGCCGAGTTTGGTCAAGATATCTTGAAAATCAAAATGTTTATCATACAAAAACTTAAATTTCGACCGATCGTTCCTATGGCAGCTATATGATATAGTGGTATATATGAGAAGCATAGTAAAACAAATAAATGCCGAGTTTGGTCAAGATATCTTGATAAACAAATGTTTTTTCATACAAAAACTTAATTTTCGACGAATCGATCCTATGACAGCTATATGATATAGTGGTCCGATCTTAATAGGATTTTGCGTATATATGAGTAGTAAAGTAAAACTAATAAATGCCGAGTTTGGTTAGGATATCTTGATAAACAAAATTTTTTTTCATACAAAAACTTAATTTTCGGCCGATCGTTCCTATGGCAGCTATATGATATAGTGGTCCGATCTTAATAGGATTTTGCATATGCATGAGTAGTAAAGTAAAACAAATAAATGCCGAGTTTGGTCAAGATATCTTGATAAACAAATGTTTTTTCATACAAAATCTTAATTTTCGCCCGATCGTTCCTATGGCAGCTATATGATATAGTGGTCCGATCTTAATAGGATTTTGCATACATATGAGTAGTTAAGTAAACTAATAAATGCCGAGTTTGGTCAAGATATCTTGATAAACAAAATATTTTCTCATACAAAATCTTAATTTTCGACCGATCGTTTCTATGGCAGCTATATGATATAGTGGTCCGATCTTAATAGGATTTTGCATATATATGAGCGAGAAAAACTAATAAATGCCGAGTTTGGTCAAGATATCTTGATAAACAAATATTTTTTCATACAAAAACTTAGTTTTCGACCGATCGATCCTATGGCAGCTATATGATATAGTGGTCCGATCTTAATAGGATTCCGCATATATGTGGGGAGTAAAGGAAAACTGATAAATGCCGACTTTGGTCAAGATATCTTGAAAATCAAAATTTTTTCATACAAAAACTTAATTTTCGACCTATCGTTCCTATGGCAGCTATATGATATAGTGGTCCGATCTTAATAGGATTTTGTATATATATGAGGAGCATAGTAAAACCAATAAATGCCTAGGTGATCAAGATATCTTGAAAAACGAAATGTTTTTTCATACAAAAACTTAATTTTCGACCGAGCGTTCCTATGGCAGCTATATGATATAGTGGTCCGATCTTAATAGGATTTTGCGTATATATGAGTGGTAAAGTAAAACTAATAAATGCCGAGTTTGGTCAAGATATCTTGAAAATCAAAATGTTTTTCATACAAAAACTTAATTTTCGACCGATCGTTCCTATGGCAGCTATACGATATAGGGGTCCGATCTAAATATGATTTGCATATATATGAGAAGCATAGTAAAACTAATAAATGCCGATTTTGGTTAAGATATCTTGATAAACAAAATGTTTTTTCATACAAAAACTTAATTTTCGACCGCTCGTTCCTATAGCAGCTATATGATATAGTGGTCCGATCTTAATAGGATTCCGCATATATGTGGGGAGTAAAGGAAAACTAATAAATTCCGAGTTTGGTCAAGATATCTTGAAAATCAAAATGTTTTTCATACAAAAACTTAATTTTCGATTGATCGTTCCTATGGCAGCTATATGATATAGGGGTCCGATCTTAATATCATTTTGCATATATATGAAAAGCATAGTAAAACTGACATATGCCGAGTTTGGTTAGGATATCTTGAAAAACAAAATTTTTTTTTGCACAAAAACTTAATTTTCGACGAATCGATCCTATGGCAGCTATATGATATAGTGGTCCGATCTTAATAGGATTCCGCTTAAATGTGGGGAGTAAAGGAAAACTAATAAATGCCGAGTTTGGTCAAGATATCTTGAAAATCAAAATGTTTTTCATACAAAAACTTAATTTTCGACCGATCGTTCGTATGGCAGCTATATGATATAGTGGTCCGATCTTAATAGGATTTTGCGTATATATGAGTAGTAAAGTAAAACTAATAAATGCCGAGTTTGGTCAAGATATCTTGATAAACAAAATGTTTTTCATACAAAAACTTAATTTTCGACAAATCGATCTATGGCAGCTATATGATATAGTGGTCCGATCTTAATAGGATTCCGCATATATGTGGGGAGTAAAGGAAAACTAATAAATGCCGAGTTTGGTCAAGATATCTTGAAAATCAAAATGTTTTTCATACAAAAACTTTTTCGATGATCGTTCCTATGGCAGCTATATGATATAGGGGTCCGATCTTAATATGATTTGGCATATATATGAGAAGCATAGTAAAACTAATAAATGCCGAGTTTGGTTAAGATATCTTGAAAAACAAAATGTTTTTTCATACAAAAACTTAGTTTTCGACCGATCGATCCTATGGCAGCTATATGATATAGTGGTCCGATCTTAATAGGATTCGCATATATGTGGGGAGTAAAGGAAAATGATAAATGCCGACTTTGGTCAAGATATCTTGAAAATCAAAATGTTTTTTCATACAAAAACTTAATTTTCGACCTATCGTTCCTATGGCAGCTATATGATATAGTGGTCCGATCTTAATAGGATTTGTATATATATGAGGAGCATAGTAAAACCAATAAATGCCTAGGTGATCAAGATATCTTGAAAAACGAAATGTTTTTTCATACAAAAACTTAATTTTCGACCGAGCGTTCCTATGGCAGCTATATGATATAGTGGTCCGATCTTAATAGGATTTTGTATATATATGAGGAGCATAGTAAAACCAATAAATGCCTAGGTTGATCAAGATATCTTGATAAACAAAATGTTTTTTCATACAAAAACTTAATTTTCGACAAATCGATCCTATGGCAGCTATATGATATAGTGGTCCGATCTTAATAGGATTCCGCATATATGTGGGAGTAAAGGAAAACTGATAAATGCCGACTTTGGTCAAGATATCTTGAAAATCAAAATTTTTCATACAAAAACTTAATTTTCGACCGATCGTTCCTATGGCAGCTATACGATATAGGGGTCCGATCTAAATATGATTTTGCATATATATGAGAAGCATAGTAAAACTAATAAATGCCGATTTTGGTTAAGATATCTTGATAAACAAAATGTTTTTTCATACAAAAACTTAATTTTCGACCGCTCGTTCCTATAGCAGCTATATGATATAGTGGTCCGATCTTAATAGGATTTTGCATATATATGAGGAGCATAGTAAAACCAATAAATCAAGATATCTTGAAAAACAAAATGTTTTTTCATACAAAAACTTAATTTTCGACCGAGCGTTCCTATGGCAGCTATATGATATAGTGGTCCGATCTTAATAGGATTTGCGTATATATGAGAGTAAAGTAAAACTAATAAATGCCGAGTTTAGTCAAGATATCTTGAAAATCAAAATGTTTTTCATACAAAAACTTAAATTTCGACCGATCGTCTGGCAGCTATATGATATAGTGGTATATATGAAAAGCATAGTAAAACTGATATATGCCGAGTTGGTTAGGATATCTTGAAAAACAAAATTTTTTTTTGCACAAAAACTTAATTTTCGACGAATCGATCCTATGGCAGCTATATGATATAGTGGTCCGATCTTAATAGGATTCCGCTTAAATGTGGGGAGTAAAGGAAAACTAATAAATGCCGAGTTTGGTCAAGATATCTTGATAAACAAATGTTTTTTCATACAAAAACTTAATTTTCGACGAATCGATCCTATGGCAGCTATATGATATAGTGGTCCGATCTTAATAGGATTTTGTATATGCATGAGTAGTAAAGTAAAACAAATAAATGCCGAGTTTGGTCAAGATATCTTGATAAACAAATGTTTTTTCATACAAAATCTAAAATTCGCCCGATCGTTCCTATGGCAGCTATATGATATAGTGGTCCGATCTTAATAGGATTTTGCATACATATGAGTAGTTAAGTAAGCAAATAAATGCCGAGTTTGGTCAAGATATCTTGATAAACAAAATATTTTCTCATACAAAAACTTAATTTTCGACCGATCGTTTCTATGGCAGCTATATGATATAGTGGTCCGATCTTAATAGCATTTTGCATATATATGAGTGAGTAAAACAAAGGTTTTTCATACAAAAACTTAATTTTCGGCCGATCGTTCCTATGGCAGCTATATGATATAGTGGTCCGATCTTAATAGGATTTTGCATATGCATGAGTAGTAAAGTAAAACAAATAAATGCCGAGTTTGGTCAAGATATCTTGATAAACAAATGTTTTTTCATACAAAATCTTAATTTTCGCCCGATCGTTCCTATGGCAGCTATATGATATAGTGGTCCGATCTTAATAGGATTTTGCATACATATGAGTAGTTAAGTAAACTAATAAATGCCGAGTTTGGTCAAAATATTTTCTCATACAAAATCTTAATTTTCGACCGATCGTTCTATGGCAGCTATATGATATAGTGGTCCGATCTTAATAGGATTTTGCATATATATGAGCGAGAAAAACTAATAAATGCCGAGTTTGGTCAAGATATCTTCAAAATCAAAATTTTTTTCATACAAAAACTTAATTTTCGACCGATCGTTCCTATGGCAGCTATATGATATAGGGGTCCGATCTTAATAGGATTTTGCATATATATGAGTAGTAAAGTAAAACTAAAAAATGCCGAGTTTTGTCAAGATATCTTGAAAAACAAAATGTTTTTTCATACAAAAACTTAATTTTCGACCGATCGTCCTATGGCAGCTATATGTTTGCATATATATGAGTAGTAAAGTAAAACTAATAAATGCAGAGTTTGGTCAAGATATCTTGAAAATAAAAATGTTTTTTTTGTACAACTTAATTTTCGACCGATCGTTACTATGGCAGCTATATGATATAGTGGTCCGATCTTAATAGGATTTTTCAAATATGTGAGTAGTAAAGTACAACTAATAAATGCCGAGTTTGGTCAAGATATCTTGATAAACAAAATATTTTCTCATACAAAATCTTAATTTTCGACCGATCGTTTCTATGGCAGCTATATGATATAGTGGTCCGATCTTAATAGGATTTTGCATATATGAGCGAGAAAAACTAATAAATGCCGAGTTTGGTCAAGATATCTTCAAAATCAAAATTTTTTTCATACAAAAACTTAATTTTCGACGATCGTTCCTATGGCAGCTATATGATATAGGGGTCCGATCTTAATAGGATTTTGCAAATATGTGAGTAGTAAAGTACAACTAATAAATGCCGAGTTTGGTCAAGATATCTTGAAAATAAAAATGTTTTTCATACAAAAACTTAATTTCGACCGATCGTTCCTATGGCAGCTATATGATATAGTGGTCTGATCTTAATAGGATTTTGCATATATATGAGTAGTAAAGTAAAACTAATAAAAGCCGCGTTTGGTCAAGAAATCTTGATAAACAAAATGTTTTTTCATACAAAAACTTAATTTTCGGCCGATCGTTCCTATGGCAGCTATATGATATAGCTGTCCTATCTTAATAGGATTTTGCATATATATGAGTAGTAAACTAAAACTAATAAATGCCGCGTTTGGTCAAGATATCTTGATAACAAAATGTTTTTTCATACAAAAACTTAATTTTCGACCGATCGTTCCTATGGCAGCTATGTTTTGCATATATATGAGTAGTAAAGTAAAACTAATAAATGCAGAGTTTGGTCAAGATATCTTGAAAATAAAAATGTGTTTTTTGTACAACTTAATTTTCGACCGATCGTTCCTATGGCAGCTATATGATATAGTGGTCCGATCTTAATAGGATTTTGCAAATATGTGAGTAGTAAAGTAAAACTAATAAATGCCGAGTTTGGTCAAGATATCTTGATAAACAAAATTTTCTCATACAAAATCTTAATTTTCGACCGATCGTTTCTATGGCAGCTATATGATATAGTGGTCCGATCTTAATAGGATTTTGCATATATATGAGCGAGAAAAACTAATAAATGCCGAGTTTGGTCAAGATATCTTCAAAATCAAAATTTTTTCATACAAAAACTTAATTTTCGACCGATCGTTCCTATGGCAGCTATATGATATAGGGGTCCGATCTTAATAGGATTTTGCAAATATGTGAGTAGTAAAGTAACAACTAATAAATGCCGAGTTTGGTCAAGATATCTTGAAAATAAAAATGTTTTTCATACAAAAACTTAATTTCGACCGATCGTTCCTATGGCAGCTATATGATATAGTGGTCTGATCTTAATAGGATTTTGCATATATGAGTAGTAAAGTAAAACTAATAAAAGCCGCGTTTGGTCAAGAAATCTTGATAAACAAAATGTTTTTTCATACAAAAACTTAATTTTCGGCCGATCGTTCCTATGGCAGCTATATGATATAGTGGTCCGATCTTAATAGGATTTTGCATATATATGAGTGAGAAAAACTAATAAATGCCGACTTTGTTCAAGATATCTTGAAAATCAAAATTTTTTTCATACAAAAACTTAATTTCGACCGATCGTTCCTATGGCAGCTATATGATATAGTAGTCCGATCTTAATAGGATTTTGCATATACATGAGTAGTAAAGTAAAACTAATAAATGCCGAGTTTTGTCAAGATATCTTGAAAAACAAAATGTTTGTTTTTGTATAACTTAATTTTCGAACGATCGTTCCTATGGCAGCTATATGATATAGTGTCCTATCTTAATAGGATTTTGCATATATATGAGTAGTAAACTAAAACTAATAAATGCCGCGTTTGGTCAAGATATCTTGATAAACAAAATGTTTTCATACAAAAACTTAATTTTCGACCGATCGTTCCTATGGCAGCTATATGATATAGGAGTCCGATCTTAATAGGATTTTGCATATATATGAGTAGTAAAGTAAAACTAATAAATGCAGAGTTTTGTCAAGATATCCTGAAAAACAAAATGTTTTTTTTTGTACAACTTAATTTTCGAACGATCGTTCCTATGGCAGCTATATGATATAGTGGTCCGATCTTAATAGGATTTTGCAAATATGTGAGTAGTAAAGTACAACTAATAAATGCCGAGTTTGGTCAAGATATCTTGAAAATAAAAATGTTTTTCATACAAAAACTTAATTTCGACCGATCGTTCCTATGGCAGCTACATGATATAGTGGTCTGATCTTAATAGGATTTTGCATATACATGAGTAGTAAAGTAAAACTAATAAAAGCCGCGTTTGGTCAAGAAATCTTGATAAACAAAATGTTTTTTCATACAAAAACTTAATTTTCGGCCGATCGTTCCTATGGCAGCTATATGATATAGTGGTCCGATCTTAATAGGATTTTGCATATGCATGAGTATTAAAGTAAAACTAATAAATGCCGAGTTTGGTCAAGATATCTTGAAAATAAAAATGTTTTCATACAAAAACTTAATTTCGACCGATCGTTCCTATGGCAGCTATATGATATAGTGGTCTGATCTTAATAGGATTTTGCATATATGAGTAGTAAAGAAAAACTAATAAAAGCCGCGTTTGCTCAAGAAATCTTGATAAACAAAAACTTTTTTCATACAAAAACTTAATTTTCGGCCGATCGTTCCTATGGCAGCTATATGATATAGTGGTCCGATCTTAATAGGATTTTGCATATGCATGAGTAGTAAAGTAAAAGTAATAAAAGCCGCGTTTGGTCAAGAAATCTTGATAAACAAAATGTTTTTTCATACAAAAACTTAATTTTCGACTGATCGTTCCTATGGCAGCTATATGATATAGTGGTCCGATCTTAATAGGACTTTGCATATATATGAGTAGTAAAGTAAAACTAATAAATGCCGAGTTTTGTCAAGATATCCTGAAAAACAAAATGTTTTTTTGTACAACTTAATTTTCGACCGATAGTTCCTATGGAAGCTATAGGATATAGTGGTCCGATCTTAATAAGATTTTGCAAATATGTGAGTAGTAAAGTAAAACTAATAAATGCCGAGTTTGGTCAAGATATCTTGAAAATAAAAATGTTTTTCATACAAAAACTTAATTTTCGAACGATCGTTCTATGGCAGCTATATGATATAGTGGTCCGATCTTAATAGGATTTTGCATATATATGAGTATTAAAGTAAAACTAATAAATGCCGAGTTTTGTCAAGATATCCTGAAAAACAAAATGTTTTTTTGTACAACTTAATTTTCGACCGATAGTTCCTATGGAAGCTATAGGATATAGTGGTCCGATCTTAATAAGATTTTGCAAATATGTGAGTAGTAAAGTAAAACTAATAAATGCCGAGTTTGGTCAAGATATCTTGATAAACAAAATGTTTTTTCATACAAAAACTTAATTTCGACCGATCGTTCCTATGGCAGCTATTTGATATAGTGGTCCGATCTTAATAGGATTTTGCATATATATGAGTGAGAAAAACTAATAAATGCCGAGTTTGGTCAAGATATCTTGAAAATCAATTTTTTTCATACAAAAACTTAATTTTCGACTGATCGTTCCTATGGCAGCTATATGATATAGTGGTCCGATCTTAATAGGATTTTGCATATGCATGAGTAGGAAAGTAAAACTAATAAAAGCCGTGTTTGGTCAAGAAATCTTGATAAACAAAATGTTTTTCATGCAAAAACTTAATTTTCGAACGATCGTTCCTATGGAAGCTATATGATATAGTGGTCCTATCTTAATAGGATTTTGCATATATATGAGTATTAAAGTTAAAATAATAAAAGCCGCGTTTGGTCAAGAAATCATGATAAACAAAATGTTTTTTCATACAAAAACTTAATTTTCGCTCGATCGTTCCTATGGCAGCTATATGATATAGTGGTCCGATCTTAATAGGATTTACATATGCATGAGTAGTAAAGTAAAACAAATAAATGCCGAGTTTGGTCAAGATATCTTGATAAACAAATGTATTTTCATACAAAATCTTAATTTTCGCCCGATCGTTCCCATGGCAGCTATATTATATAGTGGTAAGATCTAATAGGATTTTGCATATATATGAGTAGTAAAGTAAAACTAATAAATGCAGAGTTTTGTCAAGATATCCTGAAAAACAAAATGTTTTTTTGTACAACTTAATTTTCGACCGATCGTTCCTATGGCAGCTATATGATATAGTGGTCCGATCTTAATAGGATTTGCAAATATGTAAGTAGTAAAGTACAACTAATAAATGCCGCGTTTGGTCAAGAAATCTTGATAAACAAAATGTTTTTTCATACAAAAACTCAATTTTCGGCCGATCGTTCCTATGGCAGCTATATGATATAGTGGTCCGATCTTAATAGGATTTGCATATGCATGAGTATTAAACTAAAACTAATAAATGCCGCGTTTGGTCAAGATATCTTGATAAACAAAATGTTTTTTCATACAAAAACTTAATTTCGACTGATCGTTCCTATGGCAGCTATATGATATAGTGGTCCGATCTTAATAGGATTTGCATATATATGAGTAGTAAAGTAAAACTAATAAATGCCGAGTTTGTCAAGATATCCTGAAAAACAAATGTTTTTTTGTACAACTTAATTTTCGACCGATAGTTCCTATGGAAGCTATATGATATAGTGGTCCGATCTTAATAGGATTTTGCAAATATTGTGAGTAGTAAAGTAAAACTAAAAATGCCGAGTTTGGTCAAGATATCTTGAAAATAAAAATGTTTTTCATACAAAACTTAATTTCGACCGATCGTTCCTATGGCAGCTATATGATATAGTGGTCTGGTCTTAATAGGATTTTGCAATATATGAGTAGTAAAGAAAAACTAATAAAAGCCGCGTTTGGCTCAAGAAAATCTTGATAAACAAAAAGTTTTTCATACAAAAACTTAATTTCGGCCGATCGTTCCTATGGCAGCTATATGATATAGGGGTCCGATCTTAATAGGATTTTGCATATGCATGAGTAGTAAAGTAAAACAAAGAAATGCCGAGTTTGGTCAAGATATCTTGATAAACAAATGTTTTTTCATACAAAATCTTAATTTTCGCCGATCGTTCCTATGGCAGCTATGATATAGGGGTCCGATCTTAATAGGGTTTTGCGTATATGAGTAGTAAAGTAAAACTAATAAATGCCGAGTTTTGTCAAGATATCTTGAAAAACAAAATTTTGTTTTTTGTATAACTTAATTTTCGAACGATCGTTCCTATGGCAGCTATATGATATAGTGGTCCGATTAATAGGATTTTGCATATATATGAGTATTATAGTAAAACTAATAAATGCGCGTTTGGTCAAGATATCTGAAAAACAAAAGTTTTTCATACAAAAACTTAATTTTCGACCGATCGTTCCTATGGCAGCTATTTGATGATATAGTGGTCCGATCTTAATAGGATTTTGCATATATATGAGTGAGAAAAACTAATAATGCCGAGTTTGGTCAAGATATCTTGAAAATCAAAATTTTTTCATACAAAAACTTAATTTTCGACCGATCGTTCCTATGGCAGCTATATGATATAGGGGTCCGATCTTAATAGGATTTTGCGTATATATGAGTAGTAAAGTAAAACTATAAAGGCGAGTTTGTCAAGATATCTTGAAAAACAAAAATGTTTGTTTTTGTAAACTTAATTTTCGACCGATCGTTCCTATGGCAGCTATATGATATAGGTGTCCGATCTTAATAGGATTTTGCAAATATGTGAGTAGTAAAGTACAACTAATAAATGCCGAGTTTGGTCAAGATATCTTGAAAATAAAAATGTTTTCATACAAAACTTAATTTCGACCGATCGTTCCTATGGCAGCTATATGATATAGTGGTCTGATCTTAATAGGATTTTGCATATATATGAGCAGTAAAGCAAAACTAATAAAAGCCGCGTTTGGTCAAGAAATCTTGATAAAACAAAATGTTTTTTCATACAAAAACTTAATTTTCGGCCGATCGTTCCTATGGCAGCTATATGATATAGTGGTCCGATCTTAATAGGATTTTGCATATGCATGAGTAGGAAAGTAAAAACTAATAAAGCCGTGTTTGGTCAAGAAATCTTGATAAACAAAATGTTTTTTCATACAAAAACTAATTTTCGAACGATCGTTCCTATGGAAGCTATATGATATAGTGGCTATCTTAATAGGATTTTGCATATATATGAGTATTAAAGTTAAAATAATAAAAGCCGCGTTTGGTCAAGAAATCTTGATAAACAAATGTTTTCATACAAAAACTTAATTTTCGCTCGATCGTTCCTATGGCAGCTATATGATATAGTGGTCCGATCTTAATAGGATTTTACATAGCATGAGTAGTAAAGTAAAACAAATAAATGCCGAGTTTGGTCAAGATATCTTGATAAACAAATGTTTTTTCATACAAAATCTTAATTTTCGCCCGATCGTTCCCATGGCAGCTATATTATATAGTGGTAAGATCTTAATAGGATTTTGCATATATATGAGTAGTAAAGTAAAACTAATAAATGCCGAGTTTGTCAAGATATCTTGAAAAACAAATGTTGGTTTTTGTATAACTTATTTTCGAACGATCGTTCCTATGGCAGCTATATGATATAGTGGTCCGATCTTAATAGGATTTTGCATATATATGAGATTAAAGTAAAACTAATAAATGCCGCGTTTGGTCAAGATATCTTGATAAACAAAATGTTTTTTTCATACAAAAACTTAAATTTCGACGATCGTTCCTATGGCAGCTATATGATATAGTGGTCCGATCTTAATAGGATTTTACATATGCATGAGTAGTAAAGTAAAACAAATAAATGCCGAGTTTGGTCAAGATATATTGATAAGCAAATGTATTTCATACAAAATCTTAATTTTCGCCCGATCGTTCCCATGGCAGCTATATTATAGTGGTAAGATCTTAATAGGATTTTGCATATATATGAGTAGTAAAGTAAAACTAATAAATGCAGAGTTTTGTCAAGATATCCTGAAAAACAAAATGTTTTTTTTTGTACAACTTAATTTTCGACCGATCGTTCCTATGGCAGCTATATGATATAGTGGTCCGATCTTAATAGGATTTTGCAAATATGTGAGTAGTAAAGTACAACTAATAAATGCCGAGTTTGGTCAAGATATCTTGAAAATAAAAATGTTTTTCATACAAAAACTTATTTCGACCGATCGTTCCTATGGCAGCTACATGATATAGTGGTCTGATCTTAATAGGATTTTGCATATACATGAGTAGTAAAGTAAAACTAATAAAAGCCGCGTTTGGTCAAGAAATCTTGATAAACAAAATGTTTTTTCATACAAAAACTAATTTTCGGCCGATCGTTCCTATGGCAGCTATATGATATAGTGGTCCGATCTTAATAGGATTTTGCATATGATGAGTATTAAAGTAAAAATAATAAATGCCGCGTTTGGTCAAGATATCTTGATAAACAAATGTTTTTCATACAAAAACTAATTTTCGACTGATCGTTCCTATGGCAGCTATATGATATAGTGGTCCGATCTTAATAGGACTTGCATATATATGAGTAGTAAAGTAAAACTAATAAATGCCGAGTTTGTCAAGATATCCTGAAAAAAAAAAATGTTTTTTTGTACAATTAATTTTCGACCGATAGTTCCTATGGAAGCTATATGATATAGTGGTCCGATCTTAATAGGATTTTGCAAATATGTGAGTAGTAAAGTAAAACTAATAAATGCCGAGTTTGGTCAAGATATCTGAAAATAAAAATGTTTTTCATACAAAAACTTAATTTCGACCGATCGTTCCTATGGCAGCTATATGATAGTGGTCTGGTCTTAATAGGATTTTGCATATATATGAGTAGTAAAGAAAAAATAATAAAAGCCGCGTTTGCTCAAGAATCTTGATAAACAAAAAGTTGTTTTTCATACAAAAACTTAATTTTCGCCGATCGTTCCTATGGCAGCTATATGATATAGTGGTCCGATCTTTTATAGGATTTTGCATATGCATGAGTAGTAAAGTAAAAGTAATAAAAGCCGCGTTTGGTCAAGAAATCTTGATAAACAAAATGTTTTTCATACAAAAACTTAATTTTCGGCCGATCGTTCTATGGCAGCTATATGATATAGGGTCCGATCTTAATAGGATTTTGCATATGCATGAGTAGTAAAGTAAAACAAAGAAATGCGAGTTTGGTCAAGATATCTTGATAAAACAAATGTTTTTTCATACAAAATCTTAATTTCGCCGATCGTTCCTATGGCAGCTATATGATATAGGGGTCCGATCTAATAGGATTTTGCGTATATATGAGTAGTAAAGTAAAACTAATAAATGCCGAGTTTTGTCAAGATATCTTGAAAAACAAAATGTTTGTTTTTGTACAACTTAATTTCGAACGATCGTTCCTATGGCAGCTATATGATATAGTGGTCCGATCTTAATAGAATTTTGCATATATATGAGTATTATAGTAAAACTAATAAATGCCGGTTTGGTCAAGATATTTGAAAAACAAAATGTTTTTCATACAAAAACTTAATTTCGACGATCGTTCCTATGGCAGCTATTGAATATAGTGGTCCGATCTTAATAGGATTTTGCATATATATGAGTGAGAAAAACTAATAAATGCCGAGTTTGGTCAAGATATCTTGAAAATCAAAATTTTTTCATACAAAAACTTAATTTTCGACCGATCGTTCCTATGGCAGCTATATGATATAGGGGTCCGATCTTAATAGGATTTTGCGTATATATGAGTAGTAAAGTAAAACTAATAAATGCCGAGTTTGTCAAGATATCTTGAAAAAACAAAATGTTTGTTTTTTGTATAACTTAATTTTCGAACGATCGTTCCTATGGCAGCTATATGATATAGGGGTCCGATCTTAATAGGATTTTGCAAATATGTGAGTAGTAAAGTACAACTAATAAATGCCGAGTTTGGTCAAGATATCTTGAAAATAAAAATGTTTTTCATACAAAAACTTAATTTCGACCGATCGTTCCTATGGCAGCTATATGATATAGTGGTCTGATCTTAATAGGATTTTGCATATATATGAGCAGTAAAGCAAAACTAATAAAAGCCGCGTTTGGTCAAGAAATCTTGATAAACAAAATGTTTTTTCATACAAAAACTTAATTTTCGGCCGATCGTCCTATGGCAGCTATATGATATAGTGGTCCGATCTTAATAGGATTTTGCATATGCATGAGTAGGAAAGTAAACTAATAAAAGCCGTGTTTGGTCAAGAAATCTTGATAAACAAAATGTTTTTTCATACAAAAACTTAATTTTCGAACGATCGTCTATGGAAGCTATATGATATAGTGGTCCTATCTTAATAGGATTTTGCATAATATGAGTATTAAAGTTAAAATAATAAAAGCCGCGTTTGGTCAAGAAATCTTGATAAACAAAATGTTTTTTCATACAAAAACTTAATTTTCGCTCGATCGTTCCTATGGCAGCTATATGATATAGTGGTCCGATCTTAATAGGTTTTACATATGCATGAGTAGTAAAGTAAAACAAATAATGCCGAGTTTGGTCAAGATATCTTGATAAACAAATGTTTTTCATACAAAATCTTAATTTTCGCCCGATCGTTCCTATGGCAGCTATATTATATAGTGGTACGATCTTAATAGGATTTTGCATATATATGGAGTAAAAGTAAAACTAATAAATGCCGAGTTTTGTCAAGATATCTTGAAAAACAAAATGTTTGTTTTTTGTATAACTTAATTTTCGAACGATCGTTCCTATGGCAGCTATAGATATAGTGGTTCGATCTTAATAGGATTTTGCATATATGAGTATTAAAGTAAAACTAATAAATGCCGAGTTTGTCAAGATATCCTGAAAAACAAAATGTTTTTTTGTACAACTTATTTCGACCAATCGTTCCTATGGCAGCTATATGATATAGTGGTCCGATCTCAATAGGATTTGCATATATATGAGTAGAAAGTAAAACTAATAGATGCCGAGTTGGTCAAGATATCTTGAAAATCAAATGTTTTTCATACAAAAACTTAATTTTCGCTCGATCGTTCCTATGGCAGCTATATGATATAGTGGTCCGATCTTAATAGGATTTTACATAGCATGAGTAGTAAAGTAAAACAAATAAATGCCGAGTTGGTCAAGATATCTTGATAAAACAAATGTTTTTCATACAAAATCTTAATTTTCGCCCGATTGTTCCTATGCAGCTATATATATAGTGGTACGATCTTAATAGGATGTTGCATATATATGAGTAGTAAAGTAAAACTAATAAATGCCGAGTTTGTCAAGATATCTTGAAAAACAAAATGTTTGTTTTTGTATAACTTAATTTTCGAACGATCGTTCCTATGGCAGCTATATGATATAGTGGTCCGATCTTAATAGGATTTTGCATATTATGAGTAGTAAAGTACAACTATAAATGCCGAGTTTTGTCAAGATATCCTGAAAAACAAAATGTTTTTTTTGTAAAAACTTAATTTTCGACCAATCGTTCCTATGGCAGCTATATATATAGTGGTCCGATCTCAATAGGATTTTGCATATATATGAGTAGTAAAGTAAAAACTAAAAATGCCGAGTTTGGTCAAGATATCTTGAAAATCAAAATGTTTTCATACAAAAACTTAATTTTATATGAAATGTGGTCCGATCTTAATAGAATATTGCATATATATGAGGAGTATAGTAAAACTAATAAATGCCGAGTTTGATCAAGACATCTTGAAAAACAAAATGTGTTTCATACAAAAACTTAATTTCGACGATCGTTCCTATGGCAGCTATATGATATAGTGTCGATCTTAATAGGATTTTGCATATATAGAGTAGTAAAGTAAAACTAATAAAGGCCGCATTTGGTCAAGATATCTTGAAAAACAAAATGTTTTTCATACAAAACTTAATTTTCGACCGATTATTCCTGGCAGCTATATGATAAGTGGTCCGATCTTAATAGAATTTTGCATATATATGAGAAGCATCGTAAACTAATAAAAGCCGAGTTTGGTTAAGATATCTGGAAACAAAAATATTTCTTATACAAAAATTTAATTTTCGACCGATCGTTTCTATGGCAGCTATATGATATAAGGGTCAGATCTTAATAGGATTTTGCATACATTTGAGTAGTTAAGTCAACTAATAAAAGCCGCGTTTGGTCAAGAAATCTAGATAAACAAAATGTTTTTTCATACAAAAACTTAATTTTCGCCGATCGTTCCTAAAAAAACAAAATGTTGGTTTTTTTGTAAACTTAATTTTCGAACGATCGTTCATATGGCAGCTATATGATATAGTGGTCGATCTTAATAGGATTTTGCATATATATGAGTATTAAAGTAAAACTAATAAATGCCGCGTTTGGTCAAGATATCTTGATAAACAAAATCTTTTTCATACAAAAACTTAATTTTCGACCGATCGTTCCTATGGCAGCTATATGATATAGTGGTACGATCTTAACAGAATATTGCATATATATGAGGAGTATAGTAAAAATAATAAATGCCGAGTTTGTCAAGACATCTTGAAAAACAAAATGTGTTCATACAAAACGTAATTTCGACCGATCGTTCCTATGGCAGCTATATGATATAGTGGTCCGATCTTAATAGAATTTGCATATATATGAGTAGTAAAGTAAAACTAATAAAAGCCGCGTTTGGTTAAGATATCTTGAAAAACAAAATATTTCTCATACAAAAATTTAATTTTCGACCGATCGTTTCTATGGCAGCTATATGATATAGTGGTCCGATCTTAATAGGATTTTGCATACATATGAGTAGTTAAGTAAATTAATAAAAGCCGAGTTTGGTCAAGAAATCTTGATAAACAAAATGTTTTTTCATACAAAACTTAATTTTCGCCCGATCGTTCCTGTGGCAGCTATATGATATAGTGGTCCGATCTTAATAGGATTTTGCATATATGAGGAGCATAGTAAAACTAATAAATGCCGAGTTTGGTCAAGATATCTTGAAAAACAAAATGTTTTTTCATACAAAAACTTAATTTTCGACCCATTATTCCTATGGCAGTTATATGATATAGTGGTCCGATCTTAATAGGATTTTGCATATATATGAGAAGCATCGTAAAACTAATAAAAGCCGAGTTTGGGCAAGATATCTTATAAACAAAATGTTTTTTCATACAAAAACATATTTTTTCGACCGATCGTTCCTATGGCAGCTATATGATATGGTGGTGCGATCTTAATAGGATATTGCATATATATGGAGTAGTAAAGTAAAACTAATAAATGCCGAGTTTGGTCAAGATATCTTGATAAACAAAATGTTTTTCCATACATAAACCAAATTTTCGACGACCTTCTATGTCAGCTATATGATAGAGTGGTCGATCTTAAAAGGATTTTGTATATATATGAGTAGTAAAGTAAACTAATAAATGCCGATTTTGATCAAGTTTTTCATACAAAAACTAATTTCGCCAGATCGTTCCTATGGCAGCTATATGATATAGTGGTCCGATCTTAATAGGATTTGCATATATATGAGGAGCATAGTAAAACTAATAAATGCCGAGTTTGGTCAAGATATCTTGAAAAACAAAATGCTTTTTCATACAAAAACTTAATTTTCGACCGATTATTCCTATGGCAGCTATATGATAAGTGGTCCGATCTTAATAGAATTTTGCATATATATGAGAAGCATCGTATAACTAATAAAAGCCGAGTTTGGTTAAGATATCTTGAAAAACAAAATATTTCTCATACAAAATTTAATTTCGACCGATCGTTTCTATGGCAGCTATATGATATAGTGGTCGATCTTAATAGGATTTTGCATATATGAGTGAGTGTGTAAAACTAATAAATGCCGAGTTTGGTCAAGATATCTGATAAACAAAATGTTTTTTCATACAAAAACTTAATTTTCGACGATCGTTCCTATGGCAGCTATATGATATAGTGGTCCGATCTAATAGGATTTTGCATATATATGAGTAGTAAAGTAAAACTAATAAATGCCGAGTTTGGTTTAGATATCTTGAGAAACAAAAATTTTTTCATACAAAAACTTAATTTTCGACCGATCGTTCCTATGGCAACTATATGATATAGTGGTCCGATCTTTATAGGATTTGTATATGCATGAGTATTAAAGTAAAACTAATAAATGCCAAGTTTGGTCAAGATATCTTGATAAAAAA